>JAXGGA010014682.1:0-31348 GCA_038373865.1 Uloborus plumipes
TTGGGAGGGGTCACAGGGTATATATTCAATGCATATTATGCCAAAAAACAGCACCAAAGCAATAACCATTTATTTGTAAATGCTTTCATTTTTATAAATCAGAGGGGGAGAGGCAATTTTCTCCTCCTGACCCTAGCACTATGACTAGCCTAACTATCTTACTACTGCTCTGAGGCTAAATTTCCTCATTGTTGCTCTGAGATAGCTAGCATGGATGGAAACGTTATATATTTATACATAACTAGGAGATGGAAACATAGTTTAAATGTAACTCGTATTAAACTATGGGTAACCAATGATGAAAAGTTCATTAAACAGTAAACTCATTAAATTCAATTAAATTTCTTCACTAGAATTGGAATACATACTTGTTTTTCCAAAATTGAATAGCAAAAACAAGTTTTGAAACATTTTTTCCTAATCTATTTCAAGTTTTTTTTTTTCAAGGATTATTTTTAAATACTTTAATTATTTAATTAATAACCAATGAAATTTCTAAATATAGAGCCATTTTTGGGTCAAAAATTTAGATTTCAAATAAAAGAACTATTCATTGAATTTTTTCCGACCTGGTCTAACAATCTTCCCTGTAACCTGCAACTGCTGTAAAAATTGGAACAAAATCGGTCGGGTAGTTTTTGAGTTTACTCCGGACACAAATATTTTGGAGTTTGTGTTTTTTATATGGGTCATTCCAGCAAAAATGGTGCAAATCATGTCCGAGACTTCAGAGTTTTTTAAAATCAATTTTAATAACTACCACCCATTAAAAACTATTTTTAATGGTTCTCCATTTAATTTTGTGTCATCAAGTATCAATTGATTAGGTATAATCAATTTAGAAAGGACACAAAAAAATTATCTTTGTCAGAAGAAGGGAAAAATGACGCGTCCTAGCTTCAAATTGCTAGAATTTTTAATATGATTTAAAATTAAACTGAAATGTAACAACAAAATAAATTACAATGCACTGCGCAAAAGATGCTTCTGACACCATTTCTGCAGATTATTACGCAAATGAAAAGAATTTCCCCAAAAAACACTATTATTCATTCATCCATGTCCCTAGATTTTCGATGTTGCGAATTGTCCACTCTGTTACAAGCCTTTTGGAAATAAAATAAAACTTAGCATTCAATCTGATATATTTTTTAAAAAATATAGATAGTATAACTGCCGTGATTAGCTTGCTACATTAAATTATGTAGTCAACAACCAGGGTGAGCCTAACTCTTTTTTTATGGTAGTCAATTTGAACTGTGGGATGTCCACTCTGTTACAGTCAATTTCATGATGAAAAAAATAGTTTTTTTTCTCGAAATTGCAGACAGACTTACAGTTTTGGCTGTTTATTCCACTTTATGCTTGTTCTATGATTCTAATTTTTCTTTGTGATTATAAGGATATTTTTAAAGGCTTATTTGTCCACTCTGTTACACAAAGTGATCAAAATATTTAAATACTTTCATAAATGAGTCATGTACTAGTTATTTACACTTCATTATACACAAGTAAATGGAAACTCAATAAAGAAAATATGATTAGTTGCTGGAAATTATTTAAATTGATAATCTTAATATAAGTAGAGAGTTTCAGACATGATTTGTACCATTTTCGCTGGAACTACCATATGTGAAGATAACAGCAAACATTTTTTAAACTTGCAACTAGGGATGGCAATGGTTAGATCAGGGTGGCCACAGACCTGGAAAACAGGGAAAACCTGGAATTATCAGGGATTTTGAAAATTCTGGAAAAATCAGGGAATAATCAGGGAATTTGGAAACAAATCAGGGAAAATTAAATCAGAACTTCAGTCCATAATATTTCAACACTAAAGTATTAAAAACGATTGCATCTTTGATAATCTAAAGCAATCTCAGACACTAGAAAAATTTCCAAAACCGTCGTGAATTGTTCGTAAACAAAGACATAAAAAGGTAATAGCAGGTTTCTTTTTTTTTTAATATGGAGAGTTAAAGGGGATGGGAGGTTTGGGATTTCTTGTCTTGGAATATTTTGAAGAATGCTGAAGCCTGAAAAATTCAGGCTTTTATGTAAAATGATGATGGGAGGAGTGGCTTTGTTTTTGGATAAAATTACAAAACTGCAGCCTTAAAATGCAAAATTTAAGTAATCTTTGGTGAACTTAGGAGAAGGGTTTCAACTATTGTTACCCAAGTAAAAAAAAATAACTCTGAAGCATTAAACGTTAAATTTTAGGCTACTTTTGAAAAACTTAAAAAGAAGGGATTCATAGACTTTCTGCCAAGAAATGTTTGAAACCAAAAATGGGGTGAGAGGGCAACTATAGGCCATCTTTCATGAGCATAAGGTTGTGGGGTTGTACTGGAAATTTTTGGAGCTGGATTTGCTCGAACTTCCGATTGAGCCGTCTTTCAGTGACAAAAGAGAGGGTATTCATTTGATACCTTCTGAATTTGTTTTCAAGTTGCAGTCGTAAAATTTTAATGTTGTCTTTGTAGCTATAAAGATGAGGTGGGAGATTTTCCTAGAAAAAAGTTCCAAAACTGAAACGTTAAAAACAAATTTAAACTATCTTCTTATGAATTTAAGGAAGGGGTTAGAATGCTCTCTCTCAAAAATGTTTAGAAGCTGAATTATTAAGAACTCTAAGCTATCTTTATGTGGCTCAAGCAGGGGAATTTTGAGGCTTTCACCCAAAAACTTTTCAAAATTGAAATTGTAAAGCTTTCAGTTGTGTTTGGTGATGTAAATTTTGGAGAGAGGGGAGTCTGTTTAGAAAAATATCTGAACTGGAGGCTTTAAAATGCTGATTTGGATCATCTTTAGCTATAGTAGGCGATTTCATGCATTCTCCCCCTAAATGTGTTTTAAAATAATGAATTAAAAGCCTAATTTTAAGCTGCAATCTTTTGTAAAGTTAGGTGTTGGGTTATGAACTACTGAAAAACTTCCAAAGCTCAAATATGTAAGAAACACTATTTTATGGGTTTTTTTCAGTGACTTAAGGGGACCTCTCTGCTAAAAATAATTTAATTTAAAACTGAAGGTTTAAATCTTTTAAAAATCGCTTGGTGAAGAAATAGCATGGCTTATGCAAATTTGGCCACCTTTGGTGAACTTGGGAGAGGCTTGGGCCTTTTCTCTTGAAATGTTTTTATAGCGGACCTATTAACTTTTAAATCATCTCTAGATGTCTTATGGCTTTGGAGATTTTGTGCAGTCTTGAAAGTTTAATTCTATCTTTTGTGAAGTTGGAAGGAAGAGTAGCAGTGAAAGATGTTCCTCGAAAGTTTTCAAACTGAATTAATAAAAAATTTTGGCTCTCTTTGGAGATGTTGGAAGTTTAGTAAACTGATTTTAAATTTGAAAAACATACCTTTTGTTAGACGCTTTTTAGTGTTACTAAATAAATCAAACCAACCATGTAATTTAATTTTTTGTTAACAAATTAGCAGTCTCAAATGCATTTCTTGTTATTGTTGTTCATTTTAGAAAAATTAATAATTAAGGTCTAAAGTAGTTTAAATAGCCAGAAATATCCAAGTATCAATTAAGAGGAGGAATTGAGCTTCAAGAGAATGGAAAATGCGCCGTACAAGAAATCAGGGAAAATTTTAGTTGGACAGGGAGAAATCAGGGAAAAGTCAGGGAAAAAGATTTTGTTCTTCCTGTGGCCACCCTGTAGATGGAGCCCTAAAGACCGGATCCGGACCAGGAGTCAAGCCACATCTGTCCTAAATTTTTAGATGTAAGGGCAGGAAGGGAATAAAAGGATTGATATTTGCAATGTGTTCCGTTAAAAGTTTCTTTTCTGTTATAATATATATATGTATTGTCGTCCCCGCTTAAATGAATAAAGCATCCTGGAACCCTAAAAATCCCTGTTTAATCGAATAATATATCTTGGAACCGACAGTATTTGTTTAAGCGGGGCCAACAGTATATATATGGGAGTTTTTCAGAAGTTAAAAAAGGAGCAGAGTGCTGCTGCTGAGAAAATTACATTTTGTAAACAGCATTTTTTTAAGTCACTTGAAAATAGAATAATTTTTGAAGCAATTATTTTCAAAAAAAGAATGCTCACTTTTAATGAACTTAAGTTACAAGTAAAAGGCGAGAATTCATTAACCAAGCATCAGGCATAGTGCAGCACCCTGCTCAGTTAAGTTTTTATTGTCTTGTTATAATTTTCTTTTATTTGTCTTTTCTTTTAGAGTCTTTGTAGAAATAAAACCAGAAAGAGGAACCATGAGTCGAAAAGAAGAAAGTTGTAGTAATATTGCCTGTATGCATAAATACCTGTAAAAATAAAATTCTACATTCTCTTACTGTAAATCCATTCTCCTATTGTTTACTAAGTTATTAAAACAGGTGTCAATCATCTTCTACTTATAAGAAGTTACTAAGCACAGCTTTTTGTTGGTGAATCATATGGGTTTAATAACATTTTTTTAGGTCCTGATGCTTAAGTCCTGTGCTGGTTGCGGCTAATTTTTGACTTGAAGGCATTTCTGAATATGATTGAAAAAAGAAATAGGTTAAATATAAATTCAAGAATACTTTTTAATATCTTAAAAATTCCTATTTAAGTGAATAATTGTTTGAAAAAGGTTGTAGGTTGCTTTCAAATACAAATTTCTGATTTTCTCTTGGTATTTTTCTAAATATATTTTATAAATATAGTTATATTAGTATTTATAAAATATAGTTTTCTTCAATTCAGGGTTGTTAAAAAACCGGTTTAAGCCCCAATCGTAATGAGAGCAATTTTTTTTCAGAGACATCAAGACGTTATTAATTTATTGTCAACAAATGCTAAAATTCATGTAAATTAGATTCTCGTTTGGACTTAATAATTTTACATTTAATTTAATTATTAAGCGTAAAATATGCAATTTCATTTCTACATCAGTAAAGCTTTAAGGAAATTTTGTTTGAAAATTTTTTAACTATTAAGATATTAGTACATATGAAAATGAATGGTGAATTAATGGTAATATGAATTGAATAAAAAAGTTGCATGGATGCAAAAATAAAACTATTTAGCAAACTTAATATTACATTGTAAAAACACAAAGTTTGAAAAAAAAAAAAAAAACGATTTGGTCTAAACCGATTAACTCTGCTTCAATCTGTACAAAAATTTTCTTTTTTTCTAAGGGCTGAAAAAAGATCCATCATTTAAGAGAAACAAAAATAACGAGTTTCTTCGAAAAACTCAAAATTTCCTACATCTAATGGAAACGATCGCAACGGACATTACTTCAAATGACGAAATAAATCATTTGTGTAACAGAAACAACCATAACGGACGTTTCTTTAAATAACGGAAAATTACCCTCCCATAACGGAAAAAATAAAGACGGAAATTTCTTCAATTAACAGGAGAAAGAACGAAACGGAAATTCGTCAAATGACGGAGCACTTCCCTCTTGTAACGAAAGAAATAAAAACAGAAGTTTCTTCATTTGACAGAAAAAATAGAAACGGAAATCCGTCAAATATCGTTAATCTTCCGGCAGCACTGCTGCCAAGAAAATTTCCGTCAATTTAAGAAGAAATTTTTGAGAGTGCACATTCCCCAACATTGAGAGTACAAAATCTTTAATTTTCAATAAGGATAGTCAAAAAAGTTCATTTTATCTCTTTAATAGAGTTTATTCAACATATATTAGCAATATATCTTGCACATAGTCCTTCTCGTGAATAAATTTCTGCAACGTCAATGCATGACTAAAGTTTTTCGCCATGAAACATAGAGAGCCCATCTTCAGCTTATCACAGTTTGAAAAAAAAAAAAGACAACAAAATAACGAAGTAACTTTTGGTCAATTACCTGACAGCATCAAATGTCTTAGATATGTTACATGTTATCATCGCATAATCTGTCAAAAGCTTAAACTTATCCCTGCGCCCAAAATTTCCGTTTCTTTCCTTTGCGCTATTGAAAATATCAAGCTCTCGGTTTATCGATTCTCGCTTGAAGCCACAAGCAGGAATTCCTATCTAAATATTCGATTAGTTTCTGTGCAAGAGATCAATATTGCTTTTGGAAGCAAAATCTACACAGATGTCTTGTCTTTTTCTGATTTTTGTCGTTAGAAATTCGTAGTTGCTAGGAATCAGAAATTTTAAGTCTCGGCATTTCGCAGAATTCTCGAGGTTTCTCTTACCCTCCCAAAACCAGAAATAGAAATATAGAAATCTTACAGAATGTGTATTAATTTTCTGTCAAGAGGAAATGTCTTTTTCATGACATAAAACTCGATAAAGTATGGCATGTCTTTACTTTTAATGTATTTCTTTAGTTTCAAAAGTTTTGGCTAAGACAGAAGTCCATAATTCCCACTTACATAAGCGCTTTAAGAAAATAGTGAAATGAAACATTCTTTTTAACAACCTACAATAAGTATGAGTTTAGTTTGTGCATTTATTTCTCTTGAACTTTATTCAAACTGAATGTTAATTTTGCAGTCTGCTAAGAAGATGTAGTATTGGAATGTGGGGCCAAGTGAAATAGTTAAGATAGCTGACCTTTTCCAAAATGAAAGCATTAGAAATTTGTTCTGAATATTACTGTACTAAAAGAATGAATAATGTATTTTGTTTGACAAGAAGCGTTAAAATATTATTTTTATTTTGGCATTTATTTTGCACCTTCAAAAAAAACGTGGAAATTTTCCACTTTAAAAAAACAAAAAGTGGCAAAGTGAAAAATCCAATATTTACACAATGAAAAAAATACTGAACTCATTAGTGTATGAGAAAAATAATTGAGTGGATAAAACAGAGAAGGAACAAGAAAATCAGTGAACGAAAGAATAAATAGATGACTTTATAAATAAAAGAATGAAAATAAATAAATAAATACGTACATGATTTTCAAAAATAATGCATTAGTAAACGAAAAACTATTTCACTTTGCTCTATCCACTTTGCCTAGCGTGCACTTGACAAATTACATTAAGCATTTAAAATCAAAATTTTCTTAATATAAACTAAATAAGTATTGCACTGGATGCCAGTAGATCTCAATCAACACTCAAAATGATTATTAAGAAAATTGTATAGTTTTATTATAACAAAAACTATTTTAAAAACCACTGATATTACAATAAGTGTATCAAATTTTGAAAATGATTTGTATATTTTTTTTCGTTGACCTTTAGATATATTTGTTAACGGGAATTAATTGCATGCCTAGAGACTTTGCTAAAATACTTCGTGATAGGTGGCGCTGCAAACTGTGAAAGCATTTCGCCATTTCACTTTCCCCCATTATTCACTTTGCCCCATATTCCCCTATTATCAAAATACATGCTTCAAAACACCCGTTTTAACATTTTCTTACTATAAAATTGTTCATGATTTATAATTTACTATGACACAGAACTCCTAAAAATATATATAAAATGCATCTAAAAATGTCTTCCTAAATTGGTCTTCTTAAAAAGGTTGATTTTTCAAATGTACACTGTTACAAAATTTCACGATATATGTGTGTCAAATTGATTTTTATTTTTTATTTTGTATTTTTAGCTAAAACTCCGTAGCATGTACCGAGTTAATCATAGAAAATACCGAAATATAGAAAGTATGTTTCTAATTTCTATGAAGGGTTAGAGAAACTGGTTTGACCAAACCCCCTTGCTTTCTTGCTCCCCCCCCCCTTTCCGAGATTTTTTTTACTTATGTATTAAGCACGCTCTTTAGTAGAATTGGGGTGACAATGGATACTTAATATCTAGGGATACCTGATCCCACAGGAAAAATGTACCAAAATCATTAAGTCGAGCTTTGAAACCTAGCAACAATGCTAAAGTTGTACAGAAAATGTGCCTACAGTTATTCTTCACAGCCATTTTGTTTTTGTTCAAGACTGCCTCTGTGTGGTAAGTAGCACTTTTTTTAGGTAAACATTTTAAAGGTTGCATTGATATATACAAAAAAGAAAAATAATAGTGAAGTGTAGTTTGTTTTAAGTACAGATTGTCTTTAATAACTAAGACATCACTTTAGTAACCAGGCAATGATTGTTTATTATAGTGCAAGCATGGTTTGTATATATATCGTAATTTTTCGGGAAATATTTCAAAAATGTGAAATTTTGAAAGTGTTCACAACACTTGCTGTGATATAGTGTAGATTCCAAAAGTTCAAAACCGTAAGTATATTTTGAACACTTAAACTCTAAAATTTAGGTATAATATGTTTATTAACTCGTCTTTTTCTCTCGTGAACCGCAGCATGTGCCTAGTTATTAATAATAAATAACGTTTTAAAAAACATCAAAGACAGAAAGTGTTACTCTGGTTTTAGTGAAGTGTATTTTGATTCATTTTCTAAAAAAAAAAAATAATGCTGGGAAAAAATAAATAAATTTCGAAACATTAAAAAAAAAAAGAAAGAAGAGTACAGTTTTGGTAAACCTAATTTGGCACCGTCGTAGTGCTGAGTGAAGGATCTGCATAAAGCTCACAGTACTGCTGACATGTTAGGCTTGTACCATCTGTATAGTTTTAACCCAAAGTAAATAAAGGAATTAAACGTTATTTCATTACCAAACAATATTGTATGTAACACACTTTCACAGTGAATATATTTTTCTTTGTTATTTTTTTAAAGCCAAAACGGTTGCCAATACTCCGGTTGAGTTAAACCGCACATCTAATGTTTTTCGGTAAAAACTTCCAGGGGAAATAGTGTCCACGTATTTTAAGTGAGGAATCCTCTTCTCCTCATTGGAAATAGTTACTCAGTAAGAAATACATCAAGGAAGCTGAAACAATAAAGTCTAGGTAAGTATATTAAGCTCCAAAAAATGGGGGCAGGAAGCATTAATTTTATGTTTTTACTTTTGCGGATACTATAGTTGCATGACGCCATGAAACATTTTGCTATGTTTTACGATGTTGGAAACCTATACTTGAAGAATCTGCTGATAAGATCTTTTAACTTAAAACGTGAATAACATTGTTAAACGTCAGTTTAATTATTAACCACTGCAAAATATATGGGAAAATTTGTAAGGTATGTGAAAAAAAAAGTTCGAAATACATATATTTGAAAAAATAATGAAGAAATATTTGAAAAATATTTCGACGTTTTACGCTTAAAGCTCTGAAATGCACAAGGCAATTAGAAGGAAATAGATGTAAATTGCTTTTTAAAATTTTGCGTAAAACGGATTTTAAGTTAGGACTAAAGTTTTTCATTAAACGTGTGTTTCTGTAAAGGTGCTACACAGCAGCACTTACGGGTACAATTTTCTTTGCTTCGAAACATAAGAGATTATCCACCATTTGAACTAGTGCTCTTCGCAATTTTAATTTATCACGACACCCCTTTGTGCCTGGTGCTTCAATATGTGCTCAACAACCAAAAGCCACTATTAAGCGAGGAATAATCATATTGTTATAACCTATACAATATACCAAACATAAATAAAACCTTTGTAAAACTAGATTTGAAAAGTTGTTGTACGTAGCATGAGAAGAACAAACATACATTTCCTCAATAAGCGATAATTGTTATTTGGTGATGAATAATTCAGAATTGGTTATAGGAAATTCCCACTAAAGCCTCCGTTCATTTATTCTGGATGACTTAAGGATTCCGAGAACATAATGAACGTTTCATATTAGCACATTGAAGCTTTTTAGATAAGGCGAGAATTATCTGCAACAACAATGGCGGTAACCATCCCAATAGACTCACTGTTATCACTTTTGGCGACGCGTAATGCTCGGAACGTGATCTGGGATTACAAGCCACTGGAGGGGAAAATTTCTCCACACTTCTGGCGTTAGCTCGATGCTTGAACATTCATCAGTCATTAAGGAAATTGGAAACTTTTGCCCACGCTCATCAACTCACCCTTTTATTGTCCCCAAAAGTATAGTCTGGACATTATAGTTCAAGGAAGATGCATGGCGGTTAAAAAACGTTATCTCGCAGTATGTTTTTATTATGGTTGGGTTTCTTCAACGGGGCTACATCCATGGCTGAATCCGGGGAAAAATAGTTTGACAGTTTCATTTAAAAACTTAAAATATATATCTTAATTAATTTCTTAGAGATTTAACTGGTGTATTTTTAAATAACACTTTAAGCATTTGTTTTATATCTTGCGAATAGAAATTCACGAATAGATCCAATTCGATTACATTACCTTTGGTTTGTAGTTTGACTCCTATGTAAATTTAAAAATGTAATTATGTAAAGTTAAATTTCTCCACACTTCTGGCCTTAGTTCGATGCTTGAACATTCATCAGTCATCAAGGAAATTGGAAACTTTTGCCAGCGCTTAGCAACTCACCCTTTTATTGTCCCCAAAAGTATAGTCTGGACATTATAGTTCAAAGAAGATGCATGGCAGTTAAAAAACAATATCGTTCTTTATTATAGTTGAGATTCTTTAACGCAACATTCATGGTTGGTTACGGAGAAAAAATGGATAGTTTAATTAATTTTTTTTTAAATAGATATCTTAATTAAGTTCCTACACTGTAAGAACTAAATGTTGTCTTTACAGTATAATACAGCTAATTTTATAGTAATAAACTAAAAATTTGCTAATTTTACAGTGATAAACAGTAAAATTTCAACTTTTACAGTACTAAATTGTAAAATTAATAATTTTGCAGTTTATTACGTTGCATTTTACAGTTTTAAACTGGAACTTCTGCTGCCAGTATAAAACTGTTGTTTTTACAGTAGAATACAGCAAAATTTTAAGGCAATAAACTGTAAAATTTCTAACTGTACAGTTAGAAACTGTTAAATTGTTAGTTGTACAGTTTATTACTGTGCATTTTACAGTTTTAATTTGTAACTTTGGCTGCCAGTATTATACTTTGAAAACAACGGCTCATTTTTTGCAGTGTAGATGTTTAACTGGTGTATTTTTAAACAACATTTTAAGCATTTGATTTATAACTTCCAAATCAAAATTTACGAAAACATCTAATTTTATTACATTACCTTTGGTTTGTAGTTTGACTACTGGGTAAATTATTTTTTTTAATTATTTTTCCCATGTTACAACCCACATAAAATTTCTGCGTAGCTCATAAAGATTGAAGTACGTACATTTTTTTTAAAACGTTGAACGTAAGCATACAAACAAATAGGCAATTCCAAGGTATTATGCTTCTTTTTTAACCGACTTCAAAAAAGGATGAGGTTCTCAATTCAAAGCGTGTTTTTTTTTCTTTGTTCGCACATAGCATCTGATCTACTGAACCGATTTGGACGACTTTTTTTTAATCGATGGGAGATGGTGTAACTTAGGTACCATGTACTCATATGACGATATTTGTTCCTTAGAAAAAAAGTTATGATTGAAAAACTAAAATTTCATGTTATTTAAAACAATATGTGTTATCGTAAATCCTTACTTCAATGCGCGACCCGATGGGCAAGTGGTTAAACGCGTCAGGTTGAAGTTCCTGCTAGAATGAGATCGAGTCCACGTATGCAAGGATTTTGTTGAACAGATGCATGTTTTTTTTTTTTTTTTTTTGAATGATTTTTTCATGCTTCATTAGTTTTAATTGACGTAAGGATTGATAACGAGATTCTGAAGCAATTGAGAAAAATCTTCACATTTTTGCTCAAATTTATAGCGATTTGTCCGAATGATTAAATATGAAATCCATTGTTATAAAACGTGGTTGATATGAAACAGTAATAATAATGATAATTTTGAATAAAGGCTTAACTGAATCAAACATGAAACTCATTAGCGGGCTTCGTACGTAGTATTTTTAACAGGAACATAAAATGAGAAATCATTTGCATAGATATGACCTTTATTATGGCACAGCTGTGCCCGGCGGTTTCACCCACGTTTATAAGACAACAATCTATTAAAAAACTATTTTAATTACATCACGCTATGATATGTATATAATAAATATATAGTAAAATATTACACGGGGAAGCGCAAAAATAAAAGAACCTTTGGAAAACAATTAGTAAGACGCCCAGTCTTACAAAATGTTCAAGTTTTGTTACTATTTTGTTCAGAGGTAGCCCGTGCAACACCGGGCCATGCAGCTAGTTTACTTAAGAAGATTAGGTGAAGTTTCGTAATGGAAACATTACCTTATTTCTGAAGTACATTTACACTAAAAAGAATAAAATAAAAATATTTTTGAAAAAAAAAAAATGAACCGACTTCAGAACTTCATTCAGCAAGTGCTCTAAAAAGTAAAAAATAATTTTATTCTTTGAACACGCGTTGATACTACATTTAAACATAAGTTTTGAAGCCGGCGCAAAAACTATAGATACAATGATATTCAACTACATTTTGCCAACATTTTTCAGAGAAACCATTGAAAATTAAAAGTTGGATATTTGTACCATTACATATATATGTGGTTGTTTTGTTAATGTAGTGTATGAGAATGCGATTAAAGAACCTGGATTCATTGAAATTTATATTTATAGTTGAATTATAGTTTCGTATGATTCTATTTGGTGTTTTTGGGCCGACTTCAATACTTATGCTTAAATGTAGTATCAATGGGTGTTCAAAGAATAAAATTATTTTTTACTTTTTAGAGCACTTGCCGAGTGAAATTCTGAAGTCGGTTCAATTTTTGTTTTCAAAAATATTTTTTTCATTCAATAACTCATAAACTGATTATGAGTGCCATTAGTCGAAAGCCGGTAAGCAAAAGTTAAAAAATCACACCTTTGCGCCATTATTGTGACAACTCAATGCAATTGTTATTCGTGGCGAACTTCTGATTCCTGTAAAAACTTTTTATTCCTTTCCACAAAAAGGGACAGAAGGTCACTTCTAAGGTATGGAAGTACACTTGTTTGTCTGATTTTAAGAAAAAATGAAATAATGTAATAAAAACATTCGAATAAACCCTTACAGAATTATCTTCTATACATAGAAATACACTTGTTTGGTGGAATAAATAAGTAAAACAAAATAATAATATTTCCTAATGAAAACTGGAATCTTACATATAGTGACAAATAAAAAATCTAATGTTTTAAAAACCATCTTGTTGTTTACTTTTGGTTACTTTCCAACCGGTAAATTAGAGTGTTAAACACAATGATGACTTTAGGAATTAGGAATTATTTATTGTTTTCACCACGTTAAATTTCGTAAATTTAGTTCGTTAAGTTCATTAAATTTAGTTGTATGAATTTGTCAATTTAAAATTTCTCCTCTCTTTGTAAAACTGGGTATCTTAATAAACAATTTTATGTTGTTTCACGTTTTAAGCTGAATACGGTGCTTTATTAAGGTGTCTTTCAGTAATTTTTAGATGGACCGTGGTAGCCCGATCGGTAAGGCGTTGGACTCGTGACTGAAGGGACCCGGGTTCCATCCAAGTCGATCAAAGATCCACCATCTTGATTAATGGTGGCTGGGGGACCTCCAAGTCCTCCAAGTTAAATGATACCTCTGAAGGTGCTGGGCCAAGGGTTTTCTCGCCACTTGGTTCTGGTTCAAAAAAAAAAAAAAAACAGAGCGCCCTTCAGGGCCCGAATCCAGTTAAATCACGAGTTGTGGTAGGTACGAGGGTCCATGGAGTATGTGAAGTAATTTTTAGATAAGTTCATAACCAATATCAATATACAGACAGTTTTAAATACATAATTCTTTGTAATGTTTTTCTAAAAAAATGAATTACGCTTCGAATTTCTCAATAAAAAAAAATAATAAATAAATAAATAAATATTAATAATAATAGTAACAAGAAGAAAAGTATTATTATTAATTAATATTATTAATACTATTAGACATTAAATACCAAAATCCTTCGAATTTCATGTACTCTTTTTGATGATCCATAGTAATACTTGCCGTAAATAATGTGCTTCATTTAAAGGATTATTTAGCTTTGAAAGTAGATAAACGAATTGAAAACGATAATACCATTTTTTTAGAATATTTAAACCAGTGGTGGCCAACCCGCGGCACGCGTGCCACAGTGTGGCACGGCAGAGCATTAGGAGTGGCACGCGAAGACTTGCTGAAAAAATTTAAACATTTGAGAAATAATGTCGTTCTTAAAAATATTGCAAAAACTGAAGTCCTTCCTTTGATAAATCTAACGATTGGATGACATGTGTCACGTGGTGGCATACAATTTCCAAGCTACAATATTGTAAATACTTATCATTAGCTTCGGACATCCAAAGAAAAAAAGTGACAGTACAGGCAATGCTTTGAAAAGCATATTTATACGAAACACGAATGAAATTTTCGGTGTTGTAGACGAAATTTTGGATTTACGCTAAATAGTTTCAGCTACAGACGATGAAATGGTCAAAGAAGTTAACTCTGCGTCTAAAAGTAAAGTACCACAGTGGATAAAATTCGGTATTGGTTGCAGAACACGGAGTACTTTCAGTTGTTTTTGTTACACTGCTTGAAAATCATTTGGGAAGAAAACTTTATAAGTATCATTATATTACCCATCAGAAGCTCTTTGTGCCAAGGAATCAGATTAGAATAATAAACGCCGATTATACAATGTTTCATGATCTTTTCCTTGGGAAGGAAAAGGATGACAAGTTATCCCTATATTGAAATGTGCGATAGCTATCCAAAGGAAAAAATACTCATTATAATATGTGAGAATGTTTTAAAACACGTACCCTGTTTTAAAAAATCCTGAATTTTCAGAAAGTTTTCTACCGATTTCAACAGAAGATTTCCGTTTTAGCTTCAAAACGCATTTTTTCCTTAAAAAAACGGAAATATTCCGTGAATTACCGAGTAGGAGAGACGAAAACTGAATTTCTCCGTTTTTGTGGTTGCTTCATTTAAGGGGAATGAGTACTTTTTACATCAGAATGAAGAAAATCAACTGAATTTAGCTATTTCACCCTTTATTAACCGGCGCCTAAGTAATTTAAATTTTAGATTGTGGGGAAAACTATCTTAAACCACTATAAATCATATCTTTTGCAATAAAACTTCAGTTTCTTTCTCTTAACTTTGGAGAAACAAGATTAATACGTTTCACATCAATATTGGAACTAAGCTATCCGAAGTTAATGATAAAAATTTACTGATCTTTTCAAATCGTTCGTCTATTTCCCTGCAAGACGTTAGCGAAAACCCAAATCGAAATTGTCGACTTGTTGTAACTTGCAACGTTAGAAATCAAGTATAGCAGCTTACTTCAACTGCAAGTCATCCAAATTATATTGATTTTGCAAATTTGTACGGACATTTTTTCTTTCAAATTAACACGCTTTAAATGTCTGGTGCTCTAAGTTTGGTTCAAAAATGTGTTTGTGGACGAAGATTGTTTGTTTTAATGAATGCATAAAAATCAAAATACCGTTGAATGTTGATTGATAGCTCTTAAAACACTTATATTCTTTAGCTTTTGAAGAACTCATCCTAAAATTAATGACTAGGTAAAAAAGTTACAAATTCGTAAGCCACATTAAGTACTAACAGTTTAATTTTTGGAATAAAACGTTTCATATTATTTGTTGCCTAACCCGACTGTCTGAACCTGAACCTATAAAAGTGTTTATTAACGGTAACTCTTAAGTTCGGATGTTTTAAGTGTATTATTATTTTAATCTCCGCTACTCAGACTTGCGTGAAAAAAAGTACTATTTAAGTTAAAATCACATACACTGTAAAAAAAAATCCGTCAAATTTACGGAAAAAAACTGGCAGCCTGGCTGCCAGTTTTTTTCCGTTTATTTAACAGAAATCTTCCGTAATTTTTTAACAGACTCTCCGTTTTTTAACGGAATATCTCTGTAATTGCAACAGTTTTTAACCGTTTTTATAACAGGTTGATTTCATCACTTTACGGAGAAAATCTGTTAAAAAAACGGTTAAAAATTGTTGCAATTACAGAGATATTCCGCTAAAAAACGGAGAGTCTGTTAAAAAAATACGGAAGATTTCTGTTAAATAAACGGAAAAAAACTGGCAGCCTAGGCTGCCAGTTTTTTTCCGTAAATTTGACGGATTTTTTTTTTTTTTCCGTAAGTTTGATGGATTTTTTTTTTGCAGTGTACGAACCAGAAACAGGTGGATGCAAAAAAAAAAAAGCAAATTTAATACACAACGAAGATTTTTCCCAATTTCTCAGTTTTTAAGATAGGTTTAAAGGGGTTGTTGACATTATGCTGCCTGCCAGTCTTACATGCCCCCGAAATTACACAATAACCGAGTGACGCAAAACAAGCCATTCTCACAAACTTTTATAGTTTGGGTGTACGTAGCGCGTTAGCGTTGCGTCTGCTACCTTATTTTCCTGTGCGATTCTTGCTTCTTATGGCCCCTCTAACACCCCTAAAAGTTTGTACAATTTAATTTTTATGTCTGAAACATGTTGTACAGAAGAAACTTGCTAAAAAAATAACTATTTTTAAACTGTCTTTTAGATTAATAAAATCAAAAATTTAAGTGAGAAAATATGCCTAGGCAGTATAGTTGAACTTTCACGTTAATTGAAACACGCTTAGGCAAAAGTTGAAAATATGTATCTCTTGGATCTATGGATGTTATAAAAAATACTATAATTAAACAAAAAAATATTTTATTGCCATAAGTACACAAGAGTAATTACAAAGAGTAGTGTAAATACAGAAATGGAAAAAATCTATTACATATGAATATGGGAGGTACCCCGAAATGGAGGAATACCCGATCTAGGTGTAAAATGTGGCTCTGAATTCAAGCAAGTTTTACACAAGGTACATAGAAGGAGAGGTAGGTCAGAGACTCCTGGCAACCCTCCCCCTTAACGAGTTCTCGGAACTGCGACGTAGGCTGGTCCCCTTCTCCTGCTTCCTAATGTTCTCCTGAAAGTTAAGAAAGATGGATTAATTATGTTTCAAAATGTAACCTTAATGTAAAAAAAAAAAAAAACAATTGATAAAAAATAAAGCTTCATTAACATTTGATATCTTAATCGTTTAATTTCAACACAATTTATAAACTCAAGTCCCATTATCTTTCGATATTTACCATATTGCTCTGGATAATAACAAAATGCTGTGTGCATGGGTGCTACTCTAAAAATTAACAAAGACTGAAAAGCACTTGGCATCATTTTGCTACACCAACATGTTAGCACGTAATATGTCTGTAGTTTAATGCACAAATATGTTGCATTTTTATGTTGTAATTAACTATATAATAAAACCAAATCGCAAAATTAAGTAAAATCTAAACTTTCAGAATAGTTTTTTCGAAAAGATTTTTTGGAAGAAAACGCGATAACGAAAAAAATTACTGTATTAGTTACTGAAGAAAAAAAAGCTTCGAATTCACGCTAAAAGATTCTTGACAATAAAAAGTTTCTGGTAAGAGATTCTTCGCTAAAAAATAACACTGGAAAAAACAGCTTTAAAATAATTTTCTGGATTAATGTAGCTATGATTGAAATAATTGAATTACTAGTTTTCAAGGTGCAACTAGAGAGAAAGTTATTAAGCAGTTACTTGTTTTTGTTTTTTTTTGAAAAATCTAAATGAGATATTTTTTAAAGCTTCATTTCATTTTTTCCCAAAACAAATTTCCAAATGATACGACATTTTACAGAATACGGAATTCCGTCCGTCAGATGGAAGTGTGGCAGCCATGGCTGTGTGCCTTGATATCAGGAACAATTTTTTTTAACTTGACAATTCACATTTCAACTCAAAACATTAACTCAAAACATTGATACGTCAAATTTCTTTTCAAAACAAAATATCCGCAATTTCGTAAAATTATCTAAGATTTAGGGCATTTCTAGCTTTAACTTAAATAAGGGATCCATCAAACAAAATCAGGTCAAATCACTTTCGGTTTTCAAGATATTGAGGTTTTATTGTACATTACTATTACATTTCATTAGATAATGCACAAGCAGGATTAACACATTCTAGGGAAAATGTTATACATAAGATGTTAAACATAAGATGCTAATTAACCTTATTAGTGGGAATTCGTTAAAATAGCAAAGGGGTCATTCCACGTCAAGTGATCCAAAATCTGAGAAAAATTTTACCTTACATTTTTGTATTTCTTTCACATTTGGCTCATCAAAAGTCTCAATTTTTGGATTTTTATCTCTATTATTTTTTCATTTATGAGACTTTGAACTTTGGAAAAACCCTCGTTTTTCCATGGATAAGGGAACATGAAAGGGACCATAACTCGGCACCAAATATAGATAGAACAATTTGGTAAATGGCATTTTAAAGTACGTTAGTTGCCGCTTAATCTGATATGCAACATGACTAATTTGATAAAAAATTTCTTTTTCAAAAAATGAAATTTAAATTTCAAATTTAAATTTCTCAAAAAACATATAATGAATTTTTTTCAAAAAATTCTCAAAAATTCTTGTGTATTTTATCTATGTTTGTACAAATTTTTAGATTGGGATCTCAATGGGATCATATTTTTTTGAATTTTTGAATAAAACTGTATAGGAAAAAAAGGATATTTTTTAGATTCTATTTATTTAAATATTAAGTTCTCTTGCTTGTGATGGTCTAAAAAGTAGTAAACAAACATGAATATGTTTAAAGTGAGCTGGCATGAGCTTATAGATTTGTCAGTCTCCCCCCTTCCTTCCCCGCACAACCACTCTTTTTTTATTCAAAGCTGTTCAAAATGTTTAAAAAAAACAAAAACTCTTTGATACAAAATGAATAGTAAACTTATTTAAATTGGGTAAATGGGTTTCCTTATAACTAGACGAAGTATCCCCCTCCCCACCCAAATATACTATTCACACTATACTAATATGACGTCCAACCTGGGGATTGAGTTGAGGATTATTTTCACCCTAGGTATATATATTGTTTTTCAGACGAAGTGTTTCTTTTTCGATCCGAACTTTAAAGTGTACTTCCATTCAGTATCTGAAATTTAACTTTATGATTCATTTCATCTTCTACCCCAGCACCAATCTTCAATTTTGAAGGGAGAAAATAAATAGGTCGCCCCAAGATCATAGCATACAGCAAAATAGCACTGTTTCTCCTTGTTCTCATCGTTTTTTCTGTTCTTTACGCAAAAAACTGAAAATAAATCAAAATATCAGATCATATGTCTATGTCCCCATAACTATCTTTCCACATTATCTAGTGTGCAGCTGTTATTTAATTTTTTTAATTGTTTGTGTTATTTTTCATTTTGCTGTAAAGGAAAGTAATGCAGCAAGACATATCTATATACATATATTAATCAAACACTGCTTTTTTGATCATAACCCTCTCATGTTGTTTAACTTCTTTACAGATTACTCCCACCCCCCTTACCCTACCTTCCCGCTCCAAACTTTTATTTTTTTTATCATCCCGCCTAACCCCATTTCAAAGCCTTAGTCTCTACTGATGTCTGGTAGTGTTTCAGTTTGTTCTGTTTGTTACTTTCCTATTAGCTCATGAGCTTTGTCCAATAAGAAAAAGGAAAGGCAGTGATGAGGACTGACATATAACGTGACACTTTGATTTCTTTTCAGTTTTGTGTGAAAATAATGGGAAAACATTATGAGAAAAAGGAGAAACAGTGCTATTTTTCTGTTTGCTATGATCTTGGGGCGACCCATTTATTTCCTCTCTTCAAAATTGAAGATTGGTGCTGGGGGAGGGGATGAAATGAATCATAAGTTTAAATTCAGATATTGAATGGAAGTACACTTTGTGAAGGACGGATTGAAAAATATACACTTCGTCTGAAAAACAAAATATACCTAGGGGGAAAATAATCCTCAAATCAATCCCCAGGTGAGACATCATATTAGTATAGCATTAATGATATATTTGGGTGGGGGAAGGGTTGTACTTTGCCTTGTTATAAGGAAGCCCATTTACCAACTTTAAATAAGTTTACTGTTCATTTTGTATCAAAGAAGCTTTTTTTTAGCATTTTAAACAGTTTGGGGGAAAAATGGTTGGATCAGGAAGGAAGGGAGGGGGAGTTGACCAATCTACAAGTTAATGCTAGCTCACTTACCTAGAGTAAAAATAATAGTCAATTCAATCCCCAGGTTAGACGTCATAATAGTACAGCGTTAATGGTATATTTGGGTGGAGGAGGGTGATACTTCGTCTAGTTATAAGGAAACCCATTTACCAACTTTAAATAAGTTTACTATTCATCTTGTATCAAAGAGTTTTTTTTTTTTTTCAACATTTTGAACAGTTTTGAATTAAAAAAGAGTGGTTGTGCGGGGGATGAAGGGAGGAGGGGGTGAACCTGACAAATCTATAAGCTCATGCCAGCTCACTTTAAACATATTCATGTTTGTTTACTACTTTTTAGACCATCACAAGCAAGATAACTTAATATTTAAATAAATAGAATCTAAAAATTATCATTTTTTTCCTATACAGTTTTATTCAAAAATTCAAAAAAATATGATCCCATTGAGATCCCAATCTAAACATTTGTACACACATAGATAAAATACACAAGAATTTTTGAGAATTTTTTGAAAAAAATTCATTATATCTGTACCTCAGAACCAGACTAACGTAAGTCCATTTTCGTCATTTTTCGGTACAGGGGAAAAACGATTGTCGAATACATCGTTTTTCCCCTCTACTGAAAAATGACGAAAATGGACTTACGTTAGTCTGGTTCTGAGGTACAGATATGTTTTTTGAGAAATTTAAATTTGAAATTTAAATTTCATTTTTTGAAAAAGAAAATTTTTATCAAATTAGTCATGTTGCATATCAGATTAAGCGGCAACTAACGTACTTTAAAATGCCATTTACCAAATTGTTCTATCTATATTTGGTGCCGAGTTATGGTCCCTTTTATGTTCCCTTATCCATGGAAAAACGTGGGTTTTTCCAAAGTTCAAAGTCTCATAAATCAAAAAATAATAGAGATAAAAATCCAAAAATTGATACTTTTGATTACCTCAAGGGGTACAATTGATGAGCCAAATTTGAAAGAAATACAAAAATGTAAGGTAAAAAACGTTGGATCACTTGATACGGAATGACCCAAAGGCAGATATAAAAGAAATTAACAGGGCTCGAAAAATCTTTAATATTTTACATGCCCTGCCGGGCATGTTTGTCTAAAAAGTACATGCCCAAATAACATTTTTACCTGCCCAGTTTTATTTTTGCTGTTTATAAATAAAAACATTTGAATTTGTCGTACAGTGTTAAGACGTTGACTGCCAAGCTACAAAACATACGTAGCATATGAGCTGGGCTAAATACAATGTACCTGTCAATTAGCTTTACTTTCATCTCCTCGGAAGTCAAATTTCCATATTAATGTCATTGTAAAAGACAAATTGTAATCTGGAGGAAAACAGCAAATCACATATAAGCTAACTCAAATTCTATTCTGTCAGCTAAAAGGATATACTACAAATTATCATCTCCTACTTGGGCAGTCAACATGTTAAACAGACAAAATATTAAATTTGCAGTTTTGTATCTGAATTAAGAATTATTTCAATCTTAACATATATGGTAATTTTTTTCAAAAATACGAAATAACAAAGTTTAGGAAAGAAATATTTGATCGTAAAATTACATGGCCAGCTGGGCATGTAAGGGTTGAAGATTCATGCCCGATCAGAAATTTTACATGCCCTGGGCATGTCGGGCAATATAATTTTCGAGCCCTGGAAATTAACTTACCATAGCATATTAGACAAGGCGTACTCGGGATGTTCAACAGTTCAACTTCAGTATTAGTCTTAGTAACCTACAATAAGCAATTTTTTAGGAATCGGTTTAAACATTATGTTATAAAGAAAGTTGACATTTTCAACAATAAAGATAAACAAGCTGAACATTTGGAAAATTAAAATAGTCAGTATCTGCAAGAACATTAAAAGTTACCACTTATTTTGGTTTGAATGCCAGATGATGTAAAATCATAAGTTTTAAATTTTTATCCCAAAATTGTTAGACTTTAACATTTAATTAACCTATTTTTATGATCTTCAAAACTGCTAATAAAAAGTAAGAGACCATTGAGACTTTTAGCCCTAGTTAAGTACTATGAATACAATATTTTTTAGAGAATGTGGGTCATTCCAGCGAAAATGGTACAAATCATGCCTAAGACTTTAGACATTTTTATAATCAATTTTAATAACTACCACCTATTAAGTGTATTTTTATTGGTTCTCCATTTAATTTCATGCCATCAAGTATCAATTGATTAGGTATAATCCTTTTAGAAAGGACACAAAAAAAAAATGTCTTTGTCAGGAGGAGAAAATGACGTGTCACAACTTCAAATTGCTAGAATTTTAACTGTGATTTAAAATTAAACTGAAATGTAACAACACAATAAATTAAACTACACTGCACAAAAGATGCTTCTGACACCATTTCTGCAGATTATTACGCAAATGAAAAAAAAATTCCCCAAAAAACACTATTATTTATCCATGTCCCTAGATTTTCTATGTTTCGAATTGTCCACTCTGTCACAAGCCTTTTAGAAATAAAATAGACAATTGCATTCAATCTGATATGTTTTTTTAAAAATATAGGTAGTATAACTGCCGTGATTAGCTTGCTACATTGAATTATGTAGTCAACAACTAGGGTGAGCCTAGTTCTTTTCTTATGGTAGTTAATTTGAACTGTTGGATGTCCACTCTGTTACAGTCGATTTCATGATGAAAAAAATAAATTTTTTCTTGAAATTGCAGACAGACTTACAGTTTAAGGCTGTTTATTCCGCTTTATGCTTGTTCTGTGATTCTAACTTTTCTTTCTGATTATAAAGATATTTTTAAAGGCTTATTTGTCCACTCTGTTACACAAAGTGATCAAAATATTTAAAATCCTTTCATAAATGAGTCATGTACTAGTTATTTACACTTTATTATACACAAATAAACGGAAACTTCATGAAAAAAATATGATTAGTTGGTGGAAATTATTTAAATTGATAATCTTAAGTAAAGAGTTTCAGACATGACTTGTACCATTTTCGCTGGAATAACCCAACAAGAATTTTTTTATCTTTACCAGATCATATCTTCACATGAAATAAAAAAAACTTTAGAAAAGCATTTATGTATTGTCTGACAATTGTTTTAATTTTATGTTGATTCTCTAATTGAACCAATTATTTCAAAAAACCAGACAACAGACATTTTTACTTCCTTTTATGTATAAGGAAGTATTTTCAAAACAGAGTTATTAGTGCGACATGCTTCTTTAGGGGTAAATGCACATTTTAGCACAGATAGATATCAAAAACCTAGTCTTTATATTTATATATATTTTAATAATTTAGCTTGTTTTTAACTTTCTTTTTAAATGTGCTTTTTAATAACTACAGTAGAAGCAATACTCTTTGAAATGCAGTTCACTTTTAAATACAAAAATTTCTGAGATTTGAAGATGTATATATAACATTAATTACTTTCTTTCTCTCTCATGAAACACTTTGGCTTATTAAAATGTCAAAAACAATAATTCAAATTACTGTATTTCCCTACCTGTGGGTATCTTGAGTTCATAACATTATTCATCCGAGCGTAATTCCAATTTGCGAAGTCATTGGCATAATTTTTCATTCCATAATTATTAGATTAATTACAAAGATTAAGAAAGAATAAAGAAATAAAATAAGAATATATCATTGAGGCAAATATTTGGCATTATTGTGCTTTAAATCTATTTAAATCCTTTAATTGTGATGAACAACAAACATTATTATGCACAAATAAAATGTATCGAACACCTGTAGTGTTGAGTTATTAGGTAATATCAGTGCAACTCTATGAATTGGCTTTGTTATGGTTACTTACCTTTATCAGTCTTTTTCTAACTTGAGATGAGTTTTCGTGCTTGAATTGGTTTTAAAACACCCTTTAAATCAGTTTCACTAACATAACGTAAGTCTTCTGGATTAGTTACACCTAAATCTGTTACACTCCAAAAGAGCACTTAAAAGAACACTTTAGAAAATTGTCTTTTCTAAACACTGCTTGATAAATTTGTAACTGGTGTTCTGATCCAATATTGCCCCAGATGCCTTTTATAAGTTATGCCTCAAATCTCTCAAGCTTTCTAATAGTCTAAATATTGGTCCAAATTTGTCACTGTAACAAGAGGTCTCTATAAAGCACATGTGCAAGATATTGCTTACATTTTCGTTATACTGTTGGCCCCGCTTAATCGGGTAACGGATAAACGAATACCCCGTTTATACGAATAAAATAGTGAAAAGGGGGCACAACTAAGGCAGCGCAAGCACTGCGACCACAGTTCTATTGTACTATATAAACTGTACCATATATATTGTACTATATACGAATAAAATATCTCAAAACCAAATATATATCCCATGTCATAGACGCAATTAGGGATGCACCGAGTAGCATTTTACCGAGTAGCCGAGTACCGAGTACTCGGCCTTTCACTACTCGGCCGAGTACCAATTGTTTTTTAAAAAATTATTGACATAGAGCGGTACAGGGTTAGAAATCATTACAAAATTTTACTGGTCTTCTCGACCAGTGAACAGGAATATATACTGGTTAACAGACAACATCACTGGTCCACCTTAAATCATTAATCACATTTTTTTTCTTTAAAAAAAATGGTGGTCCTTGGATTGTTTATTATTTTTATGGTGATTCGAGGCGAGTTTTACTGGTCTGGAACCAATGGACCAGTAGTAAATTCGAACCCTGACATAT
Source organism: Uloborus plumipes (assembly GCA_038373865.1). Classification (NCBI taxonomy): domain Eukaryota; kingdom Metazoa; phylum Arthropoda; class Arachnida; order Araneae; family Uloboridae; genus Uloborus; species Uloborus plumipes. Next base: position 24,646 of record JAXGGA010014682.1, read on the forward strand.
GAACTGATCATTAGAATGGACCTCTATATGATAGTTCTTAGAACAAAAATCCCACTGAATTTAACTTATGCATTGTTTAAAATATTTTATTTATTTTGTCAAAAATTTTAGAAAGAAGTTATTTTTAAAATGAATAAATATAAAGTATCAATTAAGTTGGAATTATATTAATCTCTTATTGATTAGTTCTAATTCTCTAAACTTGTTCGTCAAAAAAGTTCGTCAATTTTCTGGCAGTGCTTTGATGAAGTCTCAAATGCACAAGAAAATGTCAATAGTGAAAATACCAACACTGAATTCGAATATGAAGAGATGTTAAAGAAAGAGATGGAGTCTTTCTTTTCTGGAGAATTACTAAATAGAACAAATAGTCCTTTTGCCTGGTGGAAAAAAATAAAAAAAGTTTCCTATCTTATGCAAACTAGCAAAAAAGTTTCTTAGTGCACCTTCAACTAGTGTGTACAGCGAGAGGGGTTTTTCCAAGGCAGGTTATATTTGCAGCAGTCTGAGGAATAAGCTTTCACCAGAAAATGCTGAAAGATTAGTTTTTTTGCACCATAATTTAAGATAAACAACAATTTCAATTATTAAAATATTTTTCATTAAATATTAGACCATCTTTTTCTCACCCTAATAAAAATGACTTAATTTTACTTCTCTGTGTTATCACTATGCCACAAGGTTGAATCTGCAAAACCATGATTTTAAAAATTCGTAATCTAAATTTTTATTGACTAGAAATATATTGGAATATGATTGAAAGTTTCTTTTTAATGAGTTTATTAATATTCATCTTAAGGAACACTTTGACTGTTCCTGACCAAAGGTAAGTTCCCCTCCAATATGCGATATGAAAAAGTTAATTACATTTGCATTCTTAGTTAATTTTCATACTGATTTGGTATTATAACTTTTTAAAAACTTATACGTAGAATTCCGTCATATTTTATAAATATATTAATTGTAAATGATTGCATTATATATATATTTGCATATTTTTAATTTTTGAAAAATGTGTCTTGAACTATTCAATTTTCTACAACTACTCGGTATCGGCCGAGTACCTGATCCAAATTTGGCCGAGTACCGAGTACTCGGCAAATTGGCCGAGTACGGAATATTTACCGAGTACTCGGTGCATCCCTAGACGCAATGTTAAAGATCCCCACTTAATTGAATACCCACTTATTCGAATATTTCTTGGAACCGACAGTATTCGTTTAAGCGGGGCTGACAGTATTTTTAAATTCTGTAATACTTTTAACGCGTCATGCTTCATTAAAAAAAGATAAAAATAAGCAATTGCAGATTTTTTAAACTTTTAGTTACAATAATAAACATGAATTACATATTAACTTTAAAGCACTAGTTTTCAACAAACTGTGCTGAAAATAAATGACACAAATCAATTATTTTTTTAAAGTAAAGGTTATGGTTAGCAAATACTTTGATTCCTTCTTTTTTTCATATAGTAGTGTTTCACTTTGATTGCTTTTTAAAACATTTATTTTATAACTCTTTTCAATGTAAATACTTGAGGCTTAGAAGCATAAAATTGGTAAATTTTAGTTCTTGCATAGATAGTCCTGAGAATTATAAAAATGTTGAATCCTTTTTGGACGATGTATTAGAACGAGCGATTCAGCTCAGAGGTTTAAGTAACATTGGCAAATGGGACAAGCATTGGTCGCTATAACAGCAGGGTCACAGGAAATGAGTGATCGTTCTAAAAAGCATATGTACTGTATCACGGTAAAAGGGGTCCTGATGACATACAATTTTGAAAATGACACAGAAGTAAACTTAAATTAAAACATAGATAAAGAAAATTAAGACGATACGATACGTATAACATGCTTTGTTTCACTGACCTTTCAAATCAACAAATTATGAGGCTAGTCCTTAGACTTTTATGCAAATAGATATGTGAAGGGATTTTTAAAAATTAAATATCATGAGAGCACTTTAGATTTTTTTCTTTTTTTTACAGAGAAGACATTTAAATTAATTTTTAAAAAGTATTATTTGACATTCACCTTCATCGATAACCAAAGTTATAGCAATGATAAGTCATGTGTATTGTGGGCGATTCTCTGTAAACTGGTAATTAGCTGTCCGGACTGAGTATTTTAAAAATAATAAAGTGTAATAAAATAATTATCACTCTTAATACAAGTAAAGCATTAACACTTTGTGGCCCAATTGTATTTGAAGTGATAACAATTTAATTTTTTTTTCTAGAAATTATCTAAGCGCCAAAAACACAGTCCCCTGGCTGTCCCAATCCCATAGTCTAACTGTTAAAGATAGTATTTCAAAAAACCTATTAACATTACATAAATTTTGCAATTAATATCTAAAAATAGAACAGTGAAGCTATATTTTTCTTATGAAATATGGTATAATTACGTATTTCTAAAACTTAAAATTGTCATGTAAATTCTGTCCAGAGTTTTTTCAAACAATCCCCTGCAACAAATTCAAAGCTGTAATACGAAAAATCTATAACTTTTGCAAATTCTTTTTGGCATGAAGTTTAAAGTAATCAGTGTGAATTTGCCGAAATCGCCGAGAACGGTGTTGAAACGCTACTTTGCTTAGTTTGAGAACCACATTTGTGATGAAAGTATGGATCAGGGTCGTTGCGAAAACAGTCCTCTGGAAAGTGATTTTATTAAGGTCAATTAATTTAATTATAAAACATATTAGTAGTTATGTCTACGATTTGTGCCTAAATTTGTAGGTAGTCTCGTAACTAATTATGTTCCAATAGTTTTGCAGATATTACGCAACAAAGAGCAAAAACAGTCCCCTGCCTAGTATACTAGGCGGGGACTTACCCCCTATCATGATTTATCAGAAAAACACAAACTTCAATTGGCCCTCTTTCAAGCCAAAGTAATAGATTCATTTTCTAAGCAATAGTATTATAATTATACGAACATTTCAAAAAACCGTGCCCGGACCAGTGGTCGGAAGTAGCGCGCTACAAGTAGCGAAACTACTGTAGTAGCTACATTTTTTAGTAGTTTGTAGTGTAGCGCACTACTTTTTAAAAAAAGTAGCGTAGTGAGTAGCGCGATACAAAAAAATAGTAGTTTGTAGCGATTTCTGAAAACTACTTTTAAATTAAAAAAAATAAATAAATAAATGAAAAAAATTAAAAAAAAAAGAGAACGAAGGAAAAAAACAGGGTTTTTCTTGTGGCGAATATTCGTAAAAATTGTAAAAATATCTAAAAAATGAAATTTTAGCAAAAAAAAAAGGAACAAAAAGGAAAAGTAATAAATAAATTCAAAGACAATTCCTATTTCTATTTCATATTCGAATGAGGTAATTTTTTATTCTAAACCACTTTTCGAATTTTTTCGGTCGATCTTCAAACGGTGTATTCTTGTTATTTATTTATTTATTTTTTTAAGTAGCGAAGTAGCAACTACATTTCAAAAGTAGTGTAGCTCGCTACATTTAAAAAAAAGTAGTTGTAGCTGTAGTTAACTACATTTATAAGAAAGTAGTTGTAGTTGTAGTTCGCTACGAAAAATATGTAGTTTTTCCAACCACTGGCCCGGACAGATTTCGTGTGAAAAATGACGAGTTTACAGAGAATCGCCCTTGTATTATTATTCTTGTTATTAAATGCTTTTTTAAATCAGCAGAACATGGAATGTTTACATTTCATATAAAATAATCGGAAAATTATCAACTAAAACTTAAACAACAATTAATTTGATGTTAAAAATGCTTTCACTTACGGCAACTCAGCTGCAGGTTTCATCAAAACATCCGCCATTGTTTCGAATCCAACGATGGGTCACGTGGTTAAAATCGACCAATCGAGCTTCGCGGTGAAGAAACCGTTAACAGTTAATGCGCTTATAACCGGCTGCGGAGATTAAAAAAACAGAGAAATCCTGTATTTTATCTAGTTTCATCACAAACAGATTTTTTCTGTAAAAAATATGGATAATTTCTTCAAAATTTACAGTTTTTTTTTACAGTGTAGTCAGCCGCCAACAAGTTTTTTTTTTTTTTTTTCTTAATTTTGAAAATTATTTCAGCTTGTTGACAAAATTGAAAATGGCACGCCCACCTTTTCCCCCCAGATAGTGGCACTCTTCCCAAAAAGGTTGGCCACCCCTGATTTAAACCAATAGATTATTTTTTGTAAGATTTAAAGTACTTTTAAATTAGCAGAAATTAGGCTCTTTAGTACAACGAGGCCGATATTAAACTAAACAATTTAATATTCTTGACAGTTATGCGTATTTTGTTTTAAATATCCAGTATATAAGTGATACAATTCGCACTAAATAAAGACATATTCAAAAAAATATAAGCACTGACTCCGTTTTCATGTGAAGACATGACGTTTTTGGAAGAAACTGATAATTGAAAAAAAGAAAAAAACTTTAATTATGTAAGGACCAGTCATAAATGATACAGGAGGAAAAAAAATCTGCTTCATCTACAAGAAATAACAACGCGTATGCTGCTACCGAAAAAGCGATGCTGTGTACGATTCCCATTCTTGTAATTCTTCGGCGCAAAGCGAAATATGTTGCTTTCATGAAAAATGAGTCTTTCACGTCTGGTAAATTAACTGCCTATTTCATCGATGTACCGCGGAGATACAAATGGACAATTTCCTTCTCAAGAATACTTTATTATTCAAGAACGGTCTAAGAGTGCGTAAGTTAGCTGTTCTTTTAGAGCGATAAGATGTTAAGTACATATTTTGGTGAAGATGTCACGCGCAGTAATATCTTTATAAAGAAGCATGGTAATGTGCAAGGAGGATATGTGTCGAATGATTAGATGCTAAAATAGAAGTGAGAAGTTTAATTTTCGCAATGAACAATACATATGTAGGGGAATATGGGACAAAGTGAAATATCGGGGCAAGGTGAAATGGTAAAATATTTTCATGGTTTTCAGCGCCACCTGTTCAGAAATATTTTAACTAAGTTCCTATAATTGATTCCAGTCAAAAAATAAACAGCTCTAAAGTCATTTTCAAAATTTGATACATTTATTGTAATATTCTTGGTTTTTCAAAAATATTTCTCGTTATTATAAAATGAGCAAATTTTTGTAATTATCATTTTTTCTGTTAACTGAGATCAACTGATGTCAGGTGCAGTTCTTATTAAGTTTATATTAGGCAAGTTTTGACTTAAAATGATCAAAGAAATTTTTTCTCAAGTGAGCGCGGGCAAGTGGATGGGGCAAAATCAAATAGTTTATTTTGTTTGCGTATGCATTCATTTACGAAATCACGAACGCATTTCTTCATTAAAAAAAAATATTCACATTCTTTCACTTATTAATTCACTCATGTATTATTTCATTCAATAACTTTATAATTAATTCTCTAATTAATTCACTAATTTATTTTTCTCATATATTAATTAATTTATTTATTTATTCGCTTATTTTTTAATTAATTATTTACTTATTCTTTTACTTACGTATCCATTTCATGAAAATTACTGTTACTTAAAAAAATGAAAATTTTTCATTACGAAAATATTGTATTTTTCATTTTTCTCCATGGTTTTTTGACATGAAAACTTCCACCTTTTTTTTAAAGGTGCAAAATAACTGCCAAAAATGAAAAATTACATTTCAGCGCAAGTTTTATTCCCCAAAATACATTATTCCTACTTTATATACTACTAGCTGCCAGGGCAGCTAGATTAGCTTCCTGCGGCATGTTGATGCATAACGTCCCCCTTCTCTAACTTTTACCTCATTCTGAAGTTATATTATTTGATAGAATTTAATGTTCATTCGATTTCAAGACATACCACGCACGTGGCCCGGCGTTGCACGGGCACTTCGTGCCTTTAAAGTAGTGAGGAAATTTTCAGGAAACTACTCCCCGCCAAGGCGGCTCGCTAACAGGCGCTTCACGCCTTTACTTTTTTCCTATATAAAAAATCATTCGAATTATTGAGATGCTACTCGCCTTCAAGATGGTGAGGAGAGTTTCAGTAAGTTCAGCTCGCTCAAAGAAAAAAAGCAGACATAGGGCCGAATTCAAGTGAAACACCATTGCAATCGCTTCGAGACGATCGCAAATTGCCATCGCTACTGGAAGTCGAATTACATTAGAATCGCATCTCGTAGCGATTGTAACGCATCCAAATTTGGGAATTTGCGATTGCATTAGTGAGTTGCGATCGTCCGTGTTTCACTTGAATTCCTGCCAGAGACACTCAGTTTTTAATATACGTAGATGGCTTTTCAACAAATGAATGTTTCAAAATATTACAAGTAGCTAAGCGATAAAAATTCTACGTAAGTGGCCCGCTTATGAGTTTCGTGTTTGATTTAGTTAAGCCTTCATTCAAAATTCTCATTATCATTGTTATTTCTGTTTCATAGCAACGACGGTTTGCAAGAATGGATTTCATATTTAATCATTTATTAGGCTTAATCGCTTTAAACTTGACTACTTATTAATTGATATCTTCGCTAATTAAAATCGTATAATTATATCAATTGAAACTAATGAAGCCTGAAAAATTACCTATCTATCGGTACCTGGTTCGACTTTCAGGTCATTGGCGTTCAGGAGAAAGAAGCGTGACATAGAAAGAAAGATAGTTAGAAAGAAAGATAGTTAGAAAGATACTCAGTTTTTAATATAAGTAGACTAGCTGCCAGGGCAGCTAGATTAGCTTCCTGCGGCATGTTG
>JAXGGA010014683.1:0-31346 GCA_038373865.1 Uloborus plumipes
TATGATTGGTATCAGATGAAATGTAATGGTTTGTAGTATCCTGTAAAAGTTTTCAGATGTATGAATTGAGAATTTGCAATCAGTACAATGAAGCCACAGAGCAAATACTGAAAGTAGTATAAAAAAAAGACAAACATATGTTTTGGAAAATTGAATTGATGAATCCACTCTGTGACCGTTCAGAGGGGTTAGATGGCAGCTGCTAAGGAGAATTTTAACCCTAGGTCTATGGGACAAAAAATTCGTGCGGCGAAAAATTGGCCGTTAAGAGGGGTGGCCGCTTTGTAAAAGTGAACGCTCGGAGAGGTTTTACTGTATTTAAAACTGATCAACTAAAGAAAACAAGCCATTAAGCATTAATTTTGATTGAATTTAACCGAAATCTCTACACAAAATTTTCAAAATAAGATGTAAAGTAAAGGACTAAAACGGAGATGTAACATGAGTCACGAAACTATGTAACGTGAGTCACACTCAAAATATTGATTAACTTAATTAGTGACTGCAGAATGAACTTTATTTTCGCATATATCATAACTTAGAAACTTATTTTGTGCCATGAAAAGCAGTTTTTAAATTGTGTTATTCTGAAAGAGCAGGAATCTTAGGTTTTTAATTATCCAAAGAACTTGAGTTCCTTTTTTTTTGTACGGTGAGTCACGATGTTAAATTAAGGTTGAAACACCATCTATTTCTGTTGAAATTTAAAATGCTGACATCCACAGATTCTCACTGCATACCAGATGACTGTCAACAGCTTTATTTAAATCAAGCATGGTATTTCTTTAATATATATAACATTTACTTTTGTAAAATTACGTCAAATTGTAACGCGAGTCACGTGGAATTGCCCAAAAGTGAAATGTTTTTGGTAAGATATCTATGTGCTATAGTACGTCACATAGCATTTTGTAGCAGGCTCACCAGTTCAAGTTTACTGTGAGGGGGGGAGGGGGTTGGCAAGGGAAACATACTCAGTATACATAATAAGAAAATAAAAAACAAGATACCTCTGTAAATCTTCGCACACAAATCGTTTCTAAAACCCTGTTGGGGGGGGGGGATAGATGCCTTCCCTCTGGCTACCCAAATTATAGATCTTTTTCACACCGAAAAAGTTTCGAAATTTTTGAAGCCAAAATGAGATCAATGTCCGTCCCCCCCAATAATAAGACCTCGGTGACGCCTATGCCCATTTAAGCCCTATTCTTGATCTTCTGAGAATTTACTCTCAGAGAGAGAGGGTGGTGAATACTTCCTAGTATTTTTACCTGTAGGGCAGGGGTGTCTGTTCCAGGAAAAATATAGAAGGAGTACTTATTTCCCAGAAAACTCCCATTATCCATGACTTACATAAAAAAATGGCGACTGACAAGTGCACCAAAAAGTATGTGATCTTGTAGATGCCTTCTGCAAAAAGGAAACTCAAAGAGCAAAAAATAAAGAATTAAGATAGAATTAAGATTCAAGCAAAATCAAGCTTTGTTATTTGAATATTAATCCTTCCTTTTTAGTACTATTCATTGAAAAAAGTTTGAACATCATGAGTCATAACCGAAGTCTTAAAACTCAAAGCCATTATCTGCTGCATAGCAAGTAAATGCTTGTCTTTTGGAACATGTGAAAAAAAAGATGAGACTTTTATTCTGATTCTGAATAAAATAAATAATAAAATTAGCAGATTCGATCTTGAAATGGTTAAACTTCAAAAAAATAAGGAGTGCCTGTTAATCAGCCATTTTCCTGGACTTGGTAAAAAAAATTCATTTTCAAGTGCTTAAAAATTTTTTGAAAGTTAATATAGTTCTTGGTGTCCATAGGTATTCATTGAATTGTGATTTTCTTTTTTAACTGTCCAGCAATACAATTTTCTATTTCTTTTACATGTTTCGATATGCTTAATACACGTGCGTTGCAAAAATAAAAAAATGCCTGCCGTGTTTGAAATTTCAATCCTTTTGCATCTTGTAAATATTTTAATATTTTTAACAATCAGAAGGTTTTTAGACACTTGCTACTTCATATTAGCTTGTTTTGTGTTTTATTTTAATAAATTACTTTTATTTTTTAAACCATGTCAACAATGAACTCTATTTCGCGGAAAATTGCCTCTCGGGTTTGAAATTTCAATCCTTTTGCATCTTTTAAATTCTTTAATGTATTTGATTATCGGAAGTTTTTTTTACGTATGCTACTCAAGATAAGGTTATTTTATGTTTTATTTTCAAAAAATCATAAAATAAATTTTATGAAACATGACAACATTAAAGACGTGTTTCGCAAATAATTACTTCTAGTGTTTGAGATTTCAATACTTTGCATCGTGTAAATGTTTGAGATTTCTTAACAATTAGAAGTTATTTCAATATGTGCTACATTTAATTAAGTTGTTTATTTCCTTTTTTAATTATTATCTTGTTCCAAAACTTGTCTGAATTATTTCGAGTTAGATAGTCATTATTTGCTTATAGGTTATCACTGATTTTGTGCAAAAATATTAAAATTGAACAACTGAGCATATAATATTTTACTTTAATATTTGTTTTAAATGTTATTATTTTTTTAAATATTTAATTGATATTCATCATTTTCTTTATCGTCTAAAATACTTAATGGCATAATTTATATTACTAGAAGAAATAATTTTTAAGAAATAATGAGAGGTTTATCTTTCAAACTTTAAATTCTCCCTCAATATGTCGATCTATGCATTTGTTCCCTAAATTTCCTATGTTTTTGCCACATGCGTTTTCAATTTCTTATCAGAATATTTTTAATTGCTGTAAATATGGCTCAAAGAATCTGAACTTGCAGCTAAAGGGCTATTTATCCAATTTTTTTGGAGGGGCACAGGCACACATTCCTAGAGGGAGGGGGGAGTTCAACAATATTTGAAGGGGTGTGCCCCAGCTCTGGGAGGGGGTAAGTAGTGCCCCTTTCTCAATAAATAGTGTCCCTTTCAGACACCAGCACCCTGCCCTTTTTTTCCTCTAGAGTGAACACTAGCAACTTTGACAGGGAGAGGGAAGAAATTAATGTATCGATAGCTCCTAGTATGAAAATGTTTCTAATTCTATTAAGATTACTTAGTTATATATTTTTTGAAAGGTAAAAAAATATTGGGCACGAACACTTATTTCATCTATAGCTAAAATGGAAAATTATGTTTTGCAAAAATCAAAACAACTTTTTCTGATTTTTTCTTCAGAAAATAAATGATTTGTTAGCATGCAAAAACTTTTTCCTATATTTTCCAATTTAAAATCTGCAAAATATTTTGTTGTAGTATTTTGTACTAATATGTTTTCTAATTCAAATGAAAAAATAACAATTATTTAAGCATTTAGTTGAAGTCTTTAAAAAATTGCCAATTTTAATGAAAGTACCGAACATGCATGACACATGTTTATTATTTAAAAGTTCTACCTCTTATAACAACCACTCATTATATAAAGACCTTTTTCTATGGGACAGAGATGGTCGTTATGTCGAGCATCGACTCTTAACATTAATGCATGCATATACAAGCAATCTTATATTTTATGTTCAAAAATCTGATGTACCATCTATCTAGATAAACATCACCATAGAATGAAATCTTATGGTGGTTTTATGTCAGAATTTAACTTTTTTCTTTTTGCCATTTTTTTGTGTAATATATCTTAACGTAAAAAACACTGCCAACTTTTAGAATAGTAATATTTCAATGTACTTTCGTGCACCTTGTATAAGAAAGTTAACTTTGAAGTAATTTTTTTTATTTCTTTATCTTTTCTCATAAATAGATTTCAAAGATACAAGAAATTGATGCAGGATTATATGAATGTCAAATTATTATTGGGCCAAACTCAAAGCAGAAGAATAACGTATGGCTATATGTCAGACGTATGTATGATTGATTATACTTGTCTTTTCATCAATACCTTTGCTTAATTAAAAATTTCTTATTGTATTCCCTTATAATACAATTGACAATGTCTCTGTGTTCCACGTAGGGCTGAGATCATTAATATATTTTCATGAAATCAAGGATGGTGTTAGTGAAGAACATTGTGTAGTGCGCCTCAAAGCAATGGAGCTAAAACATTTTTTATTCGCAAAGCATGTAAATTACTAAACTGGATAGTTTGCCAATTTTCCCACCTCACAATGCTAACTAGATTTAAAAGTTTACTTTGTTTCATACAAGAGGTAATTTGCAACTAATTACATTCATTAAAAATCAGCTAAGCCTAGTTGGTACTCATATAAACATTTGCTTGACAAAATAGATGAAGCTTTCATTAGAAATGCAATTCTTATAAATATTTACCCAAATCTTCTTCACTTTTGGTGATATTGCTTTCATTTACTGCCTTATAATTTTTCCAAGAAGGAATTAAAAAAAGAAGGTACATTTATAGGTATGATTGTGCATAGTTTAAGATAGTTTAATTTCATTCATTTATTGGTTGAGTATGTTCAAATTTTAAAATTTTTCACTTGTGAAATTTTTACCTATGTTTTATGTTAGGTTTCAATCAATATCTGTATTACATTAACCTAAGCAAAATCTATTTTTAAGTAAAGAATATTAAAAGATGCACCTTTTTTTTTTTCGTGTGTGCAGGCATGAGATTTTTCCTCAAACTCAAGATTCAAAGGGTCCAAACACAATGCAACTTCATTGGAAAACATAAAAAACCACGCCCACATACATATAAATATATTGATTTCTCAAAGCCATGGGGGGGCAATGTATGTGTTTATGTATGTATGTATATGTATCTGTTTGTAATAAATAATATCTTATTTTGTTTTAAAGTGCCACCTGTGATATCTGATAACAGTACTAGATCTGTTATTACCAGTACTGGCTCATCAATTGAAATGCATTGTTATGCTACTGGATATCCTCGACCTAGAATATCATGGCGCCGGGAAAATAATGACCTGCTGCCCAATGGATATGCATTTTACTCTGGCAATACGTTTGCAATTTCAAACATCACAAAATTTGACAGAGGTACTTACTATTGTGTTGCTGATAATGGAGTTGGAAAAGGAGCTCGGCGTAATATTGGCCTCGAAGTTGAATGCAAGTATTACTTTTTCACTTGGCTAAATAAGTTTTAGCAAAAAACAATATTTATTTATGTATATAATACTAATGTATTGAATGTTTGCTGTTTATCAAAAGTTTTCTATGTGCATGTAAAGTCAAACTCATTTTAAAACACAAAGCCACTCTTTAATGCCATTAACCCCTATTAAATCTGTTAAGCCAGTTCAAAACCACCTTGCTTTTAACCTCAATTCTTTCTCAACGCTTATGCTTCAAGGAAGTCTTGAAAGTGCTCTAAAATTCACCCCACTTGTTCGATTACAAAAAATATTAGCTGTAACTAGAAGAGGCATAGCCCTTAGTCTGTACCCCCATTGATCGTTTACTAGATCTCAATAAATATAAAACTAGAACTTTTAGTTTTGAAACGATTAGAAATAGCTATACATGTTCAACAATTAAAAGTATTTAATGAAAACTAATCAGAACTGATATTTAAAGCTCAGCAAACATGTGGTTTTCAATGCAGCAAGCAGGGATGATCACGAAAGTGAACAAGCAAGATGTGGAATTTGAAAGCAAGAGTAATCACTATTAAGAGAGCAATGAAAAGAATGACAAAGCAGTTGTCATGCACTATGACTAAGAAATAAATTCTAGGGAACTTTTTCGATCTAAGTGCCTTTAAAAAAACTTAACTTTCATGCGTTATGACAATATGTTAGCTTTAGCAGGAAAATTTAATAACTTGCCTTAGTTTGCAAACAAACACCCGTGAAGTAAATAACAGCGCAAGAAAAAACTACAAATTTTTTAAATGGGAATAATATTCCCACGAAAATTACCCTAAAAAGGGTGTTTCTAGGTAAAAATTAAAACTCAGAGCTTTTTTACACACAAAGCTTTTCTATGTTTCATATGAAATCATACCTATAATAAATCATATCTAATCCAACTTTCTGATGTATGCTTTCCCCCCTTTTTTGGGGGGAGGGAGCAAACTTCAACTGTTTCTAAGCAAGTGGAATATTTTTTCTAAAGTAGTGTTTTTAATTCTGAGTCTAGTAATAATAAATATTAAATAATTGAAATAAAGATTGAGGAAGCTAATAAATGATTTTATACATGAAAATGATGATATATTTCAAAGTTATAAAATTCTCTATTTTATAATATCATTTGAAGTTAGAACAGTTTATTTTTATTCAAGGGTATAAATATAATATATTAAACAAAGCAATAAAAAGAGTGCCAAGAAAAGCACAACTATGTTACTGTACCTAATTGATCAATTGTTGTTGAAAAGAGGGATGATGAACTTAGTGAGTATTGCAGTTTTGAGCTGGCCTTGTATCGTTTAGCTCTTTTTGATGGCACAAACTAATTTTGAAAGTACACACTAGATTGTTGACGGTGGGTTACTGCTTCATTGCATGATGTGGTATTAAAAGGATGTGTTTAAGTTAATTTGTGACAAGTGCATAAAATATGACCTTAAAACTGTAGTCAGAATACATGCATCATGTTTGATGGTCATAATACTGTTTATTAAAAATCGTTTGATGTAAATTTTCCTTTTTCTTTTATGTTTTGTATTCTTAATGTTCATCTTGAACAGAAGTAAATTTGAACAATCAATTTTGTAATGCTAAATATATTTTGTGAAATAACTTAAAAATACATGATTTGGGACCAATTGACTAAAACAAATTTTTAACTTTCACAAAATTAGTGATTTGAAATTATTTCATAGGAATCATGTAGTATTTGAATTATAAGTTAAATTTCAATTTGTATACAGAAATTAAATTCTTGTTTCTCTTCTTTTATTTTTGTAATAGGAATTTTTACATTTATTTACTGCATAATTAAGTGGAATTTTATTTAATAACACTATTTCTGTGATTATTTTGTAAAAATATATAAAACTTTTCACGCAAGTGGCACTAAGGGTATCATGACTTGAACTGAATCATGTGAAATGTTCTAGATAGCTCTTGTAATTTTTATTTATTTATTTTTTAGTCCGTCCATATGTTACAATTGAACGTCCACGCTATGGCCAAGCTTTGCAATACGATCAGATACTGGAATGCCATGTTGAAGCATTTCCCTCTCCTTCAATTGTCTGGGTTAAAGATAACATGCAGCTGAATGACAATCAGCATTACCAGATATCAATACATATTGCTGCTGATGAATTCACTGACACTACTCTTCGTATTATAACAGCTGAGAAGAGGCAATATGGATTTTATACTTGCAAAGCTACAAATAAATTAGGATCTCATGAAAAAGTCATTGAGTTTTTTGGTAAGATTTTAATTACTGTATTTATTTCAAGCATCATAAATAATCGCTGCCATTAATTTTGTTTCTACAAAAGAAAAAATATACTATTTTATTGTAGTTGTAGTTGAATGAAAAGATTTTATTGAGTTATTGAAGATTTGTGTCAATATTGTCTTCCATAATATATGAAGAGAAATTTTGTAATATAAGAATTTTTTTAGTGGGTATAGCCGCAAATCATAGGTGGGAATTTGATTTCATATGTGGTGTCACATTGAATGCTTAAATACAGGAGATAAGTGAACTAGTGTGAACATATACATTTTTAATAAGAAAAGTACACTAAATTCTATTTCAGGGTTGCCACAGGCTACTTAAATGCTACTTTGTGCTGCTTTTTTTGGCTCTAGGCGACTTTGGAGACTTTTTTTGTGCACAAACAGGCTAAAAAGCAACTTATTTTCACTGGAGCTCCTTTTTTGGAGACTTCTTTTTTTTCCAAAGCAAGTTTTCATTCGAAAATCGTGATTTTTTTTCGCCCTATTTGATTTTATTTATTAATTTGAAACCCATTATTTTTTTATTCTTATTTCTTTGTTACCTAAAAAAAAAAGAACATCCCTTTGCCTTTTATTATGGACAGATCCACTATTTTTTTTAAATAGCAATCAGGGAGGGGCTTAGATTTTGAAATAACCTCTTCGCTGCTTTAGCTTTTGGGTAAAAAGTGATTTGCTTAATAGCCACAGCTACTGAGAAAGGGGGGTGGATCTATTTATTTGATATATATTGGGGAAAAATCGGCTCAAAGTTTAGTAGATTGAAGGAACTGACTTATTTAAGACTTTCCTTCAACTGAATTTTAATAATAAACAGCTGATTAAGTAAAAATTTATTTTTAGAAACTTAGAGATTTCAATAATTGTGCACATCTTGTAATTTCAATTATTTTAGAATTTGACAGCTATTTTAATATAAGCTAACTGAAGCATATTACATATTACATTCATAGTTCTTCTTTTTTCAACCTTGACTTCTTTTATCGATTGTAATTACTTTTTTGGTGGGAAGTGTACTAAATATTTAGCAAATGAGCTTTTAAATGTTAAATTTTTTACTTGCAATAAGTATTTTTTCACTTAAAACCTTAATCAACTTTTTTATTTAATTTTATTAATTTTTTAATGGGTAGTTTTTGCATAAGCTTCCAGTTCAAATGTGTGAAATTTGAAGTAACTCATTGAATAATATTTTTAGAATTTATGATTAAATAGAGGAAAATTATACAAAGTGATAAAAATTAAACAGGGGTATAAGAGGTGTATTGTTTAAAGTTTCTCTTTATTTTAAAGAGATCATTTATGTGCAATTTTCAAGTTCGTGTGATCTTCTACCTTGCGAGAAATGATAATCCTTTTGCAAAATGTTTGGGAGTTTTTTTTTTTTTTTTTGAGTATACATCAAAGCTTTGTAAAAAAAACAAGTACATAAAATTTATTCTCGTTTTTAGTGAAACTTTCATTTAAAAATTAAAAAAAAAAAAAAATCCGCAATTATTTTAAGCATGATTATTCACTTGCCACAAAAAGTACTGAATCTCTGATTTTGTTTCAATGCTGTCAAGTTTTGTAATATTAGCATTATATTTCTGATTTTTTGCATGAAACAAAGTACTAGTTAACATTATGATTGAGAGCTCTATTTCCCCACTTCAGAGTTTCAGCTCAAGCCCTCCCTCACACCATCTCATGTTGCAGAATCAATATGTGGAGTTAGGGCCGTATTGAAGGGGTGGGTTTTTAGTGTTCAAACCCCTTCCAAAATTTTTCAAAACTATTAAAAAACTTTTGATAGTTTCTCACTGAAAAAATTGTTATTGCTGTTCTGTTTTTATTTTCGTATTTACTTTAAAACTGCAATTAAAAAATAAAATTATCATTATTGAATAATTGTACAAATTAAGTGTTTTTTCTGCAATAATTAATTATTTTTATTGTAGTTATTGCAAACATACCTTAACAGTACACCTTTCCCTGCAAATTTTTAATACCACTAAAAGAACTCCAAAATTTTTCAAATTTGTAAGTACTAAACTCTATTTTTAAGTGCTGTGAAATAGAAATTTTAAAAGTACTCCTTCGAATGCGCGTATATGAGTAAGTCAGGATTTTTTTTTTTCTTCATTGAAAATATGAGTCTTTTTTTTTTTTTCAATTTTCATCTAAATACCCTTTTAATCTCTTCTGTAACAAAAATCAACAGAATATAGAACATGAAATCAAATTTATTGACTTTATAGGTTTCACTGGCACTCCCTATTTGATAGGTTTTGGCGAAAAAAATTGTAATTGTACATTCAGTATAAATTCCTCAGCAGAACAGATGAGGACTTGTTGCAAATGTTAAATTTTTAGCTGTACTATTTATTTCTTACTTCATTTATCTGATCATGAATACTGTTTTTTTTTTTTTTTTTTTTGAAACTTTTTCAATTTTGAGGGCTACTTTTTTTTGCAACTTTTTTCATTTGGGACTACTTTTTTGCAACTTTTTTATACGTTTTTGGCTACTTTTGCTACTTTTTTCATGAATTTTTCCTATGGCAACCCTGACTTTAGACTTCACCTGCAGAACTAACCGGGAAAAGAAAGGTTCAAAAATTTTTTATGGGTATAGCCACGTGTGTGAGGAAACCAGCCAATAAGAATAAGAAGGAATTTTTTTCAGTGAGGGGTCTAAAAAGAGATGATCTCTTAATAGATTACTAGGTGGTGACAGGTTAAATGAGGACATGATTAATGACTTCTAAATTAAAATTATGCTTGTTAGAATTGTTAAATGGGATGGGGGTGCATTTTTAATGGATCAAATTTGCATGTTCTGTTTGATTTGTAAATTAATTTTTTGTAATACTTTCCAATTTTATGGAATTTCATACAGTAAAGTAGCAACTTTTAAAACTACTTTATGTTAGCTCAAGTTTTAGCAATGTTCTGTGTCTAAACCGTTCCTTCATTACAGGAATCATATCCATTTGAACCTCCTTTCATTCGGGTTGTCCATCCTATGATTACTGGTGGATATGTTCTTGGAGGAGGGGCTATTTGCATGGAATTGCTCACAAAACAGGTAATAAATAGCATAAAACATTTTGTTCAATTTTTAGAATACAGTTAAATTAGGGTATAGCACCATTCAAGAGCACAAAATGTTATGATGCTATACACAATCATAATTACTGTTTATGGATGCATAAAGGGACTGAAATTTTTTTGATATTACCGTATTTTCCGGTAATGATGCCGCGGCATTAAACGTGATTTTTCTTACTCAGACGTTAAAGTGGGGCCAATAACTCGGTGCGGCGGGTAAGTAGTAATTCACAAATTAGTTTGCTCAGGCTAGAAAATGTAATTGAAATTATGAAAAATAAAACTTTTTGCGAAAGAAGCAGTGCACTTTCAGCAGCAGGAATACTGCTATCATGTGACCAACCTGAACCGGTTGTCCTTTTCGAACGCGAATCTGGTGTTAGATGGCGTTGCACGTTTGGCAACAGCTCAACTTTTTTTAGACTGTTCGCATTTCGCATCTTTCCTAATACACGTGGTATTTGGCTAACAAGAATTTTAGTGTTTGTTTTTGCGATGTCTTCCGGGAGTTCAAAGCGCTGAAGTTATACCACAAAGTTTAAATTGAATGCAGTCGCTCAAGCAAAGCTGAACGGGAACCGGCAAACAGCTCGGGAGCTGAATGTTGATGAGAAACGCATTCGGGAATGGCGAAAGCAAGAAAAAGTACTCTTGCAAACACCAAGAGAAAAACGTGCGCAACGCTGCGGTCCTGCTGCCAAATGGGGAGATTTGGAAAAACAACTGTGGCTGGATTGACGACCAAAGGAAAAACGGCCGTTCGTTATCTACAATATTAATTAGAATCAAGGCCAAACAGATGGCAAAAGAGAAAGGAATTGATGATTTCCAAGGTGGACCTTCTTAGTGTTCTCGATTCTTCCGAAGAAATAAATTAAGCATGAGAGCCAGAACAACTCTCGGGCAAAAATTGTCGAACGACTGGGAGGAGAAGAAAAGATCCTTCTTGAAGTTTGTCTCTGAAGAAATAGAGAGAAACGGCTTCAAACCATCTGTCATAGGGAACATGGATGAGGCCCCTATGTCATTTGACATGCCGTCATCGCGGACTGCCGATTTCGTTGGCGTTAAGTCTGTACCGATCGTGACGACCTGAAACGAGAAGAACAGTTTCATGGTAGTGCTGTCTTGTCTTGCGTCAGGAGCAAAATTACCCCCAATGGTAATTTTTAAGATTAAAACAATTCCGAAAGAGAGTTTCCCGGCTGGGATAGTCGTGCTGGCGAACAAGAAAGGATGGATGAAGCAAGAAGTTATGCTGGACTGGGCTCAAAAGTGCTGGAGAAAACGGCCCAATTCATTCTTCCAGAAGAACTGTTTGCTGGTCATGGACGCCATGAAAACGCACCTTTTCGACGAGACAAAGAAATGTCTCGCTTCGGAAAAAACAAGGCTGGCGATTATGATCGGTGTGTTGATTAAGCTATTGCAACCACTGGACTTGTCAATCAACCGGGCATTCAAAGCGCATGTGCGTCGCCACTGGGATGCGTGGATGGCGGCAGAGAACCATACCTTTACGAAAGGGGGCCGAATGCGAAAGGCAACTTTTTGTGAAGTTTGCACATGGATCGTGCAAGCGTGGAATGCAATTCCGAAAGATATGATTCGAAAAGCTTTTATAAAAGCCGAGATTGTCACTGATGGGAGTGTCACAACTCCCGATGTGTCTTCAGACGAGGACATGTCAGATGATGAAGTGGAAGTGGATGAACCTTTGCCGCGCGAAATATTGGAACTGTTCCAAACGGACTCGGAGGACGAGGACTTTGATGGGTTTCCGACAATGTGAAATATATCATTCTATTTTTTAATATTGTTCCTTTTGTATGTCCTTTTTTTTTGTAAATAAATAATAATTGCTATATTGTGTGTTTAATGTTTTTGTAATACAAGGTAAGTGTTCACATTATTGTTTAATTTTATATTTATTGCTATACATTGCTCAAATTAGACCTTTATTCTGATAATCTTGCTTCTGGGATAATTTTTAAAAAGTGCGGCGTTATTTTCGGTGCAGCGTTAAACTTGCTTCCTAAATAAAAATAAATGCTTACCTGTGGCGTTAAACCCGATGTGGCGTTAACCCGATGCGGCGTTAAACCCGATGCGGCATTAAACCCGATGGGGCGTTATAACCGGAAAATACGGTACAACAAATTGTCTCTATTGCCTTGTCCAATTATATTTGTTAACCAGCCTCACCCGCCACAGCTTTGCCTATGATAAAATTTAAGGGAGGATACTGACCTATTGTTGATACAACTCATTATACTCACGAATTTTAGTGGAACTTCTGGTCTTGTTTCAAGTCTTTTTTGTGTCGTGAATAGTTTCTGTAAAAAAGAAAAAAAAAAGACAATAACAGAGTTAAAAACAAATCAACCAACTTCATTGGCACTGCAAAAAAAATATTGAATTAATAAGTCAATTTTTTATGAGCACTCGTTTATAATGAGCAAACATCCATACCCTTTGCAGTTGTGAAAATTGAGTTGACAGTTTTTCAACCTGGTAAGTGAAATGATGCCACCTACCTCTTCAATGCATATAAGTTCCAAAATAAATATATATATATTCCTTTATATTTTGCTTTGGCCTTGTTCACCTTAATTACGGTTCACATATTTCATGTCGTGAATTTAAAAAAAAAAAAACCTTTTTTTCTGTCACCTCATTACATCAAATACTTTGCTTTATGTTGTGTGTTTGAATAATCTTTCATTTCTATTATTAAGATCTGCAATGAATTTGTGTCCAAATTTCCTTCTTTTGAAGTTATATTCTCATATATATATTGAAGCACTATCTTTCTTGGGTATGATATTTTTTTTTTAAATTTCTTTACTTAGGGTTGGAGTAGTGCCTATACTGTTGAAGCTATTATTCTCCAAATTGCAGCAACATTAGTAAAAGGCAAAGCTCGTATACAATTTGGAGGGAACAAAGTAATTTCATTTCTTCTCCTTGAAATATACATTTTGTTTACAGAATTTGATACTCTCTCTTAAATGAATATTTGTTTAATTTTTCATTTAAAAGCAAAGCAAACCAATATGTGTGCAAGAACATCAAAAGCATGTGAAGTGTTTAAAATTGGTGTTAATAAGGGTAGCCACCCTATCTAGAAACCAGGCCCGTCATTTAGGGGGGCGGGGGGGGTCAATTGCTCCCCCCCCCCCAGTATTTAATGAATAATACTGGAATTTCAACTTTTTTCAATTTCCACCTATTTTGCTAGGCGCTTGGACAAGGAGTGGTGTTAGGAAAATACAATGCCCTTGTGTTTTGGAGTCTTGAAATCGGAATGTAGGCCTACTTTGATGCTGTGTGTGTGGCAGGCAGGGGTGAAGGGTGGCAGTGTTCAAAATTCCTTGCTAGAGACATCTTGAATCAAAGTTTCAAAAGAAAAGTTTTAAGTCTATATTTGGTGATGTTAGGAGTCCTTCAACCAAAGACGTGCTTTCAAACTCTCTCCTAGTTCGGGGGGTCTTACTGTAATTTTTTAAAACAGTATTTCCACAAATACCACAAATATAGACAACCTTCAATAAGGGTATTAAAAGGGGGCTTTTGAGACATCTCATCAACACTATTGCAAAATTTAAGTCTATATTTGGTGATGTTAGGAGTCCTTCCCCCAAAGACGTGCTTTCAAACTCTCTCCTAGTTCGGGGGGTCTTACTGTAATTTTTTAAAACAGTATTTCCACAAATACCACAAGTATAGACAACCTTCAATGAGGGTAGGAAAAGGGGGCTTTTGAGACATCTCATCAACACTATTGCAAAATTTAAGTCTATATTTGGTGATGTTAGGAGTCCTTCCCCCAAAGACGTGCTTTCAAACTCTCTCCTAGTTCGGGGGGTCTTACTGTAATTTTTTAAAACAGTATTTCCACAAATACCACAAGTATAGACAACCTTCAATGAGGGTAGGAAAAGGGGGCTTTTGAGACATCTCATCAACACTATTGCAAAATTTAAGTTGTAAAAAATCTAATTTTTAGAATACTTTTAGCAACAGAAAAAGCAAGATATTCATTCTATAAGCTCTTGCCCTCCTGCTTTGGTAAATCTCTACATTTTAGTTTTTAAAGAAAAATAACTTGGCATCGCCCTTTATGATGTGTAAATCAGATTTGTAGAAAGAGGCTTAAAAAAATCGATCACCCACCTCTTTAAATACTTTTCAGATCTGCTTTGCACTAGGATTAAAGATATTTAATCTGCACAGTTTCAGCTTTTTAAAATGTGTTATTTAAGTAATTCTTTAACTAGCTAAGATAGAATGGAGAAAGCTGCATCAGGATGATTTCTTCTGCATTCTCTCTCTTTTCCCAGGATTGGATCCACAGGAAAAATGCAAGAAGTTCGACAATTAACAAAAAAAGGGGGGAAATTCAAAGAATATGCAAAAATCAATGCCCAAGTATACATATAATGTTCTAAAAATGATAGTAACAGAAAAAAAAAATGATTTTTTTTTTTCTTGTTTGCTGTTTTAAAATAAATAGTAAAATGTCTTAAAAGCAAAAAAAAAAAAAAAAATTTTTTTTGACACGCATCTTGAACATCATGCGATTTTTTAGATAGGCGTTTGCGTATCAAGATTGCTGTTTGAATGTCAACTGCAGATTATGTTAAACATTGTGCAAGCTAATTTCCAAAGGGTTTTTTAATTCTTATCCACCATGTTTTGAAATTATCTTTTAACAGGAAAGAGAGAGTGAAATCAAATTGTAAATTTTGCTATTTTTGTTAATTTTGTAACACAATTTACCTGCATATTTTCTGGATTTTTGCTGCCATAAAATTAATCCAGGGTTCAAAGTCTAAATATATTTCTGATGCCTCATCCTTAAAATTAAGCTTTGCGGTTTTAACTGCCTCTTAACATTGAATTTTTGTTTTGTGGTTCTGTTGTTATTAATGCTACACATGAGTAAATAAATTTTAGTTGCAGAGTCTATAATTTTATTTGCAAACTAGAAGAGTATATTGCTGTCTCTAAACATTAATACCAACTTATTTTTCAACATGTTATGAAGGATCCAAAATTTGCATTAATTCTAGTCTAACACATCTGTTTATTTTTTTTTTTAACTCACTTTTCCAAATTCACTGTCAATTCTTTTAATGCAGGCTTTTTTTGTTTGTTTTTCTTTTATATTATTTCTGTGCAATTTGATATTAAATGTAGCAGTTTCTTCCTTTAAAAGTATTTAAATTACTTTAAAAAGACATTTCTTTTGCGTATTAACATTGAATTATTTGTTTTCATTTTAGTGTTTTTTAAAACTATTATTGCAAATAAAAAGATATTAATATATATTTTTTATGTATGATGAATATGAAAATTTTCAGGCTACAGTTGGACATATATCGGTTGGGGTGAGTGTTAGCATATTACATATTATTAAATTTGGAAAATTAATTAATATAATGGATGTAAATTTTTATTTGTAGTAACATGTTGTTCATATCATAATATCAATTGATGGGTTTTTTCTTTCCCCAGAGTTTTTTTTTTTTTTAACTTTATATTTTAATATGTATTAAGCATTCAAAAAGTTTTCTTTTGTTTTATGTCATATTGGACACATTGAGGCGGGAAAAAATGCTAAAGTCAAAGAAAACTGACCAAAAATTGCTACCAGTAAAATTCTAGTCTTTATAGGGTAAATTTGGGGAAGATGCCATAGTTTTCAACTCTGTCCATACCAAAATTGGTAGGAAGGTACTTGGTCACCCGGGAAGGGTCATAGGTGGGTTTGTCGAGAGCCAAAACAGTACTTATCTTTTCAAATTTTAATTTTAAAAACCAGAAAATGGTGTAAAGTGACTTTCTAAAAGAAATCATTGTCTGATCTTCTCGATTTTGGTTTCATTAAAAGGTCTTAAAAATACCTTTTTAAGAAAATTTCTTTCCAAAGGTTTTGAATTTTCCTAATCGCTAACTTCACCCAGAAAAAGATACGAGCCTTTTTAAGTTTGGGAATATCCATTTTCAATTGTATTTAAAATATTGTCTGCACGAGCTTGAAAGAAATTAATTAGCATGAATGAAATTATTTTTTATCCTTTGGTGTAAGCAAATAAAATTCTTGCTTTTACTTTAGGCTTTTCCTGTAATGGGGGAATTCAAAAATGTTTGTGAATTGATTAATTTTTTGAACTGCGAGCGGGCAAAATATAGACTCTAATCGAGGCTTTTAGTCACTTGACAAAACTTTTATTCTCAATATTAAACCAGGCAAAGCCGGGACGCACAGCTAGTTTTATATAAAACTAGCTGACACGGCAAACTCTGTTCCGCCTTAAAGGCAATAAATAAGCAAATTTTTGAATATTAAGTTTTTTATTATTAGAAAATACAAAAAAAAAGTACCTACATTAATCATTCATTATTGTTTCTGTATTTCAGTACATACATTGCTCTTCACTTAAGTACCTTGTGATACATAACATTTTTTGTTTTATTATCAGGCGCAAAAACAAACAACGCAGATGGGCTTCCGGCCCATGAACATGCCACATATAATTAACTATGAGAAAAACTGATGTTTTAGATTCAAACCACAAACTTTTAGGGATTGGCCTTATGATTTGTTGATGGTCATGACAAATGCAAGACGGATCGGAAATTTTTTTAAATTCAAACGGAATATCGGTTGGGATCATTGGGATCCTCAGAATGAGTAATCGTTTCTGACAGCTTATCACATAGAAATTTCAAGAGAAGTAACGTGTTTGTTTATAATTTGTTTCACAAAAAAGTCAAATAACACTCAACGCACAGCTAACTTAAACCTGTTTACCGCACTCCGAAAGCTGCCAGAACGTGTGCTTTATGTCGCTCAGCCATGGAGGTGGCAAAAAAGGCGAGGTCAATAAGATATTTTTTCTATTTATGTAACTGACACACATAAGTTATAGCCTGTGTCCGTCTCCTGGCTCTAAGCTACCTACCCGCCAATTTTTAGCCATATCGGTGCAGCCGTTCTTGAGTTATAGTGTAACTAACACGACTTTCTTTTATATATATAGATAGCACTTTGATTTTATTCTTAACAAACCAATTTATCAACCAAATATGGACTTTTGTGATTGGTTTAAAAAAAGTTTTTCTTAAAAAAAAAAAAAAATTGCCTCTGAAAGTTAATAATTTCAAAATGCATACATTGTGGTATCGTACCCCAATTTTGAAGTAAAATACTGTACCTGATTTATGGAACTAACTGCTGCGTACAATTTATACTATCCAATCATATGTTTCGTTTCTATGTATTTTTCTAGATCTTTGTTTTGAGTAGGATCAATTTCTTCTGTTGGATGTGTATGAAAGCTACGGCATCTTACCTTATTTGTCGTCTTCCCATAAAATATTAGACAAGATGCCATCATTTAGCACAGTGAGGCAGAGATGAGCCAATGAGCAGGCTTCATAACATGCCTAATAGAAAGCTCATGCTTTAAACTTACTATAACTAACAGAATTATTTCTCTATTATCAAAACTACGGCGAAAACGCCTAAGTGAAGTATGTTCGTACATAATTTTAGGTATTCACTGGAGCAGTAGAAATGAAAAAACCCTATAAAAACACCCCTTATGCCTGTTGTTAATCAGCAAAAAATTTTTGTGTATACTTTCATTGTTCATGCTCCTTTATTCTTACTGTCTGGCAAGTTGTTTTTGTTCACGCTTATGGGCAAAACACATGATACAGCATCTTTCGCCTACACGTCTTCTTCTCCTAATCTACCCTAATACTCTAACAAAAACTAAACAGCATTGTTATATCTTCATCAAGCACTCCTCACTTTTTTAATTTCAATCAACATCTGCAAAAAATATACAAAACATTTAATGAACCAACCAAAAGTTGAGAGTTCTTGGGCGCAAACTCTGATCAACATTTAATGATAGTCAGGCTTTGCCTGCTAATGTAAAAAATAAAATAAATGTAAGACAGAAAGAGAGTGACAAAAAACAAATAGTGGTAAATTTATTTACCATTTTGAGTCCATAATCAATTTACCATTCTTATATTATGAAAAGTACTTGGCGACCGGGCCCAGCTATGAAACAGTAACAATAATAGTTATCATAAAGAAAATGGCGAAAGAAAGCTTTTCAAACTTTTAATGAAGGCAAAAAAAAGGGGGGGGTTGTGAAAACTTGCGTTTTTACAGAAAAAACGCCAATGTAGATGAACTCAAAAACCAAAACTTTATCTAAATACAAAATTTTATCAAAATTGTTAGAGCCGTTTTCAAGATCCAAAATACAAGAATTGCTCGTTTAAAGATATAAGATAAGCTATTACATCACTGGAAAAATTGTGTAGTAGTATTTCTTCATGCTTTACTGATGTGAACTTCCCTTATTTATAATTATTCGTGTATTTATGTATATATTTAAGCTTATTTTCTTTTCATTTTACACAGAGCCAGTACAGCTTAGCAAGAGCACAACAGTCCTTTAAATCCTTAGTACAAATTCACGAAAAAAATGGTAATTTTTTTTTTACATTGTTTATTAAGTGGAAAATTTTGTTTAATATATGTTATGCAATTTTATTATAATTTACTTAAATATTTTTTGTTAGCTTTTGATGGAGAAAAATAGCATTTAGATGTAAGTCTGAGAAAGTTCTAAACGCCTCAAATATAAAGACAGTTTTTATTTAATTTTCCTTCTGATGAGACAAAATTTTAATCTGAAACATAATCTATTCCACCTCTTAATTTTTTTTAAAGATGGCATTACACAGGTGGTACACACAGAATTCATAAAACGTGATCTATAGTGATTTATTGTCGTACCAAATAATTTGATCAGCGCAAAATGTAATGTTAGAGCTCAATGTACACATAACACAAATAAAATCTTTCGTAATTCTTAACAAATC
This sequence comes from Uloborus plumipes, assembly GCA_038373865.1. Classification (NCBI taxonomy): domain Eukaryota; kingdom Metazoa; phylum Arthropoda; class Arachnida; order Araneae; family Uloboridae; genus Uloborus; species Uloborus plumipes. Next base: position 19,405 of record JAXGGA010014683.1, read on the forward strand.
AAATATTTTGAATAGCTTGATTTCAAAGAAAAAAAAGTGTCATCTGAGAGTGTACTTTAGTACTGGTTATAAATTTTTTATACAAATTTTCGGAAACTAAACCCTTTTTTCTTTCAAATGCACTTGCACTAAAACAGAGGATGCTTATTTCTTATGAGAATTAAGTACATACAGTGAAGTACCATTTATGTTTTTGCTGGGACTGTATTAAAAAACGTATAGTAGGTGTATGTTAATATGTATTGATTCTGCTGGGACCAATTAAAACACATATAAACAATAAAAACGCATGAAAGAAGAACAAATAAATGGTGCTTTACTGTTTTTAATGTTTAAAATCAGTTACTAATCAGCATTTTTTAATGATTAGTGTCTGTCATAAATTTTACAATATTAAAAGTTTCCTGAACAAATTTTCAAGTGAGATGACTTTTTGATTGAATTGCTAATATCTTACTTGTATTTTTTTGTAGGTTGGTTTACTCCTCCAAAGGAAGATGGTTGAGAGAAAAGATTCCATATAAAGCTTAGAAGTTTTATAACGAGCAATTGCAAATAGCATTACTCCTTCTGTTTGACATCTTTTTTTATACTGAGGACTGTTCAGTGGTGCTTTTTGCATAAAACACTAAAAAACTCCTGCATTGTTTATGAAGATGTTAAAGAACACTGTGATGATGCTCATAGTAGAATGCAATAAAATGCTAAGTAGCAGAAAAATAATAAACACTGAAAGACTTAAGCATCAGTATTCAAAATTTGTGGCTATCTGCCCCCTTATTTTTTACTTCCTGATTTAGAAGAATATTACAAAGTGTCTTGATATTGTAATTGCGTGTGTTTTTTCAGTAAAAAGAATTTTGTGAATTTTTTTGTATTGTATTGATATTTGAAAATTTTTCTTATCTGATTGGCCAGAAATTTCTGTTTTGTTAAACAAGTCTTAGCAGTGCATATTAATTTTTCAAAATAAAAAAATGTACATTACTTATTCTTTTCCATTTTTGTTCATGTTTTTATTATGATCTACTTAAGCTACAGACATTTATTTTGTATGTAGAATTTGTTTCACATTGCTAAAATTGTTCAAAATTTGTCATTTGTTATTGCACATTACATAATACATTGTTACTCTGCAATATTTTCCCAAGTACTATGTGCGGAAACTTGACTTTATTTTAAAATTTTGAATTAGAAACATCTTTTTTATGTCATTGGTATTGCTTGCGGAATAGATTCAGCATTTTCCATCAGGATGAAAAATGCTAGAATCGGCATATTTCAAATTCATAAAAATCTGTAATTATGTAGAAATTTTAAAAATTTAATGAATCCAATTGCTCTGCTTGTGTGTTGGTTATTATTAATTCAAATGACTTCTATTCAATTTTTAGTACAAATTTTGCCATGTGGGTGCAGTGAACGGAAGAAGTAGTACAGGTTTGCCTCAGGAAAAAATCATTAACAAGTAGCAAAAGTAGCCAAAATGTATAAAAAAAGTAGTCCCAAAATTTATAAAGTTGCAAAAAAAGTAGTACCCAAAATTGAAAAAGTTTCAAGAAAACAGTATTCGTGATCAGATAAATGAAGTAAGAAATAAATAGTACAGCTGAAAATTTAACATTTGTAAAAAGTTCCCATCTGTTTTGTTAAGGAAAAAACTGAATGTTCAATTACAAAAAAAAAAAAAAACTTTTACCAAAACTTATTAAAAAGGGGAGTGCACCCCTCCCCCATGACTAGTTAATTCTATTCAACTATTTTGATGAGAATACAATGAAAAATTAATATAAATAAAGCAAATTATAAATAAAGTACTGCCAGTAGCTGTTACGAGGATGCAGTAAAGCAACATTATTAGTGTAAAAAATTACGTGGTCTTTTGTTGCAAGAACTAGTTAAACATTAACTAGGGCCTTGAAAGTACAGCAGTACTTTTGCCAGAAACTTGATACTAATTTGATTTGTTCCTCTGATTTCTTGACTACCCTTTTCAGTTCAGCTTTTTCTTTCTTTCTTTCTTTTTTTTTTTTTTTTTGATCACTTTCTTGTGTTTAACATTTTTTAATTTTCTTTCCTAAACTTAGCTTTTTTTTTTTTTTTTTAATTTCACTCCGGCGTCAAACTGATATCAGCACTTTATGTGCTGATACGATTCGCAATCTGGATGACTATACTGTAATGCTCCACATAGGGCCGTAACCAGAACTTTGTTTTGGGGAGGGTTTTACCAATCCTAATTCTCGTGAAATCAATGAAGTCCATAAAATTTGACTTTATGTTCTATATTCTGTTGATTTTTGTTACAGTAGAGGTTGAAAGGGTATTAACATGAAAAATAGAAAAAAAAAAATGACTCATATTTTCAACGAAGAAAAAAAAAACCTGGACTAACTCATATACGCGCATTCAAAGGAGTACTTTTAAAATTTCTATTTCACACTTATTAGATGTGTTAAAAATAGTTTAGTACTGACAAATTTGAAGAATTTGAGTTATTTTAGTGGTATTAAAAATTTGCAGGGAAAGGTGTACTGTTAAGGTATGTTTGCAGTAACTACAATAAAAATAACTGCAGAAAAAACACTTAATTTGTACAATTATTCAATAATGATAGTTTCATTTTTAATTACAGTTTCAAAGTAAATAAGAAAATTAAAACAAAACAGCAATAATTTTTTCAGTGAGACTCTATAAAAAGCATTTTTTTTAACAGTTTTGAAAAATTTCGGAAGAGGTTTGAACCCTAAAAACCCACGCCTTCAATATGGCCCTAACTCAATATATTGGTTCTGCAACATGAGATGGTGTGAGGGAGGACTTGTGATGGAAGTCTGAAGTGGAGAAATAGAGCTCTTAATCATGATGTTAACTAGTACTTTGTTCCTTGAAAAAAAATCAGAAATATAACTCTAATATTTCAAAACTTGACAGTATTGAAACAAAATCAGCGATTCAGTACTTTTTGTGGCAGGTGAATAATCATGCTTAAAATGATTGCAGAGTTTTTTATTAATTTTTGAATGAAAGTTTCAGAAAAATTAGAATAAATTTTATGTACTTGTCTTTTCAAAGTTTTGATGCAAAGAAATACAAAAAAAAAAAAAACTTCCAAAAATCGTGCAAAAGGATTCTCATTTTTTGCAAAGTAGAAGATCACACAAACTTGAAAATTGTACATAAATGAGCTCTTTAAAATAAAGAAAAACTTTAAACAATACACCTCTTATACCCCTGTTTAATTTATATCACTTTGTATAATTTTCCTCTATTTAATCATAAATTCTAAAAATATTAATGAGTTACTTCAATTTTCACATATTTCAACTGTTCAACTGGAAGCTTATGCAAAAACTACCCCTTAAAAATTAATAAAATAAAAAAGAAACTAATTAAGATTTTAAGTGAAAAAATACTTATTGCAAGCAAAAAATTTAACGATTAAAACCTCATTTGCTAAATATTTAGTACACTTCCCACCAAAAAAGTAATTACAATCGATAAAAAATAAAAGTCAAGGTTGAAAAAAAAATAATTATGGATAAAATATGCTTCAGTTAGCTTATGTTAAAATAGGTGTCAAATTCTAAAATAACCAGCGGGTGACCGAGCTCCGCTCGAAGAAAACAGGTATCGAAGCCAACTCGAAGATTTAAATTTTCAATTGTGATTTATCATGCCATAAGAAAATTTGTGAAACCATTGGTGAAAAGATAACCGGTTAAAGTGCACCATTGTAAACATTACAACTAGGTGGCCACAAGTATCCGGACCAACTTTCAAAAATTCACATTTTACATATAGCCTCGAGAAGTAAGTGATCAATTGTTCTTTATATTTTAGTACATAGCAAAGATATAGACTTCACCGAACATTTCCAAGTTGAAATTAAATTACCCTTGCATTTGGGGGACGACAAGAAGGGGGTTGAAAGAAAAACCGCTTTTTGACCATAACTCACTTCGAAAATAGCTCTTGAATAAGCTATCCAATTTCCGTAGTAATTGACATTAGCATTACTATGTACAGGGTGTCCGCGCACCTGGAAAGTCATGGAAAGTCAGGGAAAGTCATGGATTTCATATATGATCGAAATTGGTCATGGAAAGTCATGGATTTCAGCGAAAAATGTCCAAAAGTCATGGAAACTGACTGTTTATCATGGATTTTAGCGCTCAGGATCGGTGGTTATTTCTCCCGATCTCGGAAGAACAAAAAAACATCCATCGTCATTCTGCTTCGTTATTGCAAGGTTCCCGCGACTTTGAAAAGTCCTTGAATTTCATTTGGTCTTTCAAGAGATCTGGAAAGTCCTTGAAAATTTTAAAATGTCCTTGAAAACTCCAAAGGTATTATTTTTCGTAGAAAATGTGCCGAAAAATCGGCGATCTTCGAACGTTCACGATCGTGCTCCTGCAAAAAAATTGTGTCCATCGAAAAATCGGCAATCGTCGGGATTTCGAAATCGGGAGCCGTTTTTTCAAGACGAAAATTAAAAAAAAAAAAAAAAACATACCCCGAGAAGTTTTATTTTTGCGCATAATCGGCAATCGTTAAAAGTTCGCGGTTAGGCGCCGCTTTTTCGTTTCGCTTTACTTTTAAAACAATTTAGAAATAGAATAATCAGGATTGGATTTTTATACAAAAGAATATCTTTAACAAGTTAAACATGAGCTTTTCTGAAAAATACGTTTTTGCTGGTATCTTAATGATTTTCTTTCAACAAAATTTAGATTTGTCTGGTGGATTAAAATTATTTTTCGAATTTTTTGCTTCCATGATCATTTTTTTTTAGAAATACAGGGACAGAAATACGTGTGTAATGGGTTTTGTACAACTTATTTTTTATTTATTTATTTATTTTTGGTTGACATTCTAACATTGAGCACGTGCTTCGCCGAAAATGGCGTGCCATTGTCAAGTCTTCAATCCTTTTGCATCCTGTAAATACTTCAATTATTTTGATATTCTGAAGCTATTTTTATGTTGTGCTACGTTAAATATACTCATTGTTCATTTTATTTTAATAATTTATTTATTTTTGAACTCAAATTTTAGCTCTTCCAATTTATTGGTTTCTAATAGTTTTTAAGAAAACACCGAACTTTTAAAGACAAAGTGCTTCCTTGACTTTTCATTTGTTTATTTAATTACAAAATACAGGCACGTTTTTCCTCGAGTTCGAAAAAATCGAGTAAAAGCTGTAATTTCAAAAGAAAAAAAAATCACCATTTTTTCTTGGAGGGGGAAGAGAAAAGAATAGGGGGGGGGAATAGAATACATTTTGCATGCACAGACTGGCAAAATAGGGTGATCACATTATATCCTGGTCTTATTCTGAAATTATAAATTTTCTTCATTGAAAAAAAAAAAGATTTGTTGTCTGATTGTTTTTATGCTTGAACAAATAGAAAATGTTGGTGTTTACCATTTTTACCATTCCTTTGAATTTACACTTGAATAAGCCAAAGAATTGCTTCCAATCTACCTTTCCCTAAAATTTTCTTTTTCATATTGATGAAAAATATTTCACGATTTTTAGGTTTTTCATATTAAATCTGTAAAGAATCTGTACTGTTCATCAACATTTACATCACTTTTGAAATTAATCTTGATTTTTGTGCAGACCCTTTCTTAGAAGTTAATTCCTGGAAAATTTTTTAAACCTCCTTAAAAAGTACTTGAATTTTATTTTTAAGATTGTAGGGGAACCTTGTATTGGGTGCAATCTGATTAGTCTTAATAAGAGTTTCAAACAAGTTGCATTGTGTTGACCAATCAGATGAATACTCAACGTTAAAACCCGTGAGCGGCGAATTTTCCGAAACTGTGCATGTGCGCGGACTTTGTCCCCTGACTGACAATAGAGCATGTGATGCATTTATTCAATTTGAATTTCACACTTTCATACTTCTGCTTTGGGGGATAATAAGTTGTTTTGACTTTTAAATGTTGCTAAATCCTTGTACTCATTTTTTTGTATCAATAAATTGTTGCACATGATCTGTTTCAGATATATTTAGTTAAGTTCTTTTTTTAGCTTTGGTTAAATTTATTTGCATAGCCGAAAAAAAAAAAAAAGAATAGTTTCGAAAAGCAAAGGTACACTGTCTTAACACCTTATATTGATATTTATGCTCTATTTTGATGTCAGCGTCAAATGAAATAGTTAAAATTGTAAGTCATGGAAAATTGTTCGCAAAAGTCATGGAAAGTCAGGGAAAGTCATGGATTTGAAAAGTCCAGGTTGAGCAGATACCCTGTATGTATAATTACTGTACAAATTTTTATGAACGTACCACTCTTACTTCTAAAGATATGAAACATTTTTGAAAAAACGGCAATTTTTTTTGAAGGGTTTTGCTCATAACTCGCAGAGTTTTTGATCAAACCTTATCACAACTTCAGGAAAGATGACAAAATACAAGAGAAAGAACATACTAAAACGGTAAATAAAAATATTAAAAATTCGATGAGATATGAACGTTAAAAGGAAATAATTTTTCACGGCGCATGAGCGAACGACAGAAATTTATAACTACAAAAATATTGTAGCCTGATTCATACTGCATCTTATAAAAAAAGTTCCAGTTGAATATCATGAAAAATGAAAAAGATATCAGCGATCTAGTGAGCTGTATTTCATTCATTCGCAGACAATACATAAATAGTGAGGGGTTGTCCACAAATAGTGTGGTGACAATCGATCATTTTTTTTCAATGTTAAATTGTATACAGTTTGAAAATTTATATTCGGCATTGTCGTCACATTTCGTCTGTTCGGCCAAAAAGACCTTATACGTAGGTTTCCAAAAGTATCCGGACACCCTCTGAAACGTTGGTTTTGAACGACGACGCAATAACCTTTAATTTAAAAATAGCTCTTTGTGGACAGACCCTCACTATTTATGTATTGTCTGCGAATGAATGAAATACAGCTCACTAGATCGCTGATATCTTTTTCATTTTTCATGATATTCAACTGGAACTTTTTTTATAAGATGCAGTATAAATCAGGCTACAATATTTTTGTAGTTATAAATTTCTGTCGTTCGCGCATGCGCCGTGAAAAATTATTTCCTTTTAACGTTCATATCTCATCGAATTTTTAATATTTTTATTTACCGTTTTAGTATGTTCTTTCTCTTGTATTTTGTCATCTTTCCTGAAGTTGTGATAAGGTTTGATCAAAAACTCTGCGTGTTATGAGCAAAAACCCTTCAAATAAAATTGCCGTTTTTTCAAAAATGTTTCATATCTTCAGAAGTAAGAGTGGTACGTTCATAAAAATTTGTACAGTAATTATACATAGTATGCTAATTAATTACTGAAATTGATAGCTTATTCCGAGCTATTTTCGAAGAGTTATGGTCAAAAAGCGGTTTTTCTTTCAACCCACTTCTTGTCGTCCCCCAAATGCAAGGGTAATTTAATTTCAACTTGGAAATGTTTGGTGAAGCCTATATTTTGTATGACTAAAGTTAAAGAACAATTGATCACTTATTTCTCGAGCTATATGTAAAAATGTGAATTTTTGAAAGTGTCCGGATACTTTTGGCCACCTAGTGTATTCTAAACAAAGTTAGAGTTTGGAAAGGGAACTATTCTATACAAAGATTAAGTTTGAAAAGTCATAGGAAATAAAATGTAATTGATAATAAAAAAAACTATACAATTAAAGAAATGGAGCAGTGTAAAGATTGAAGTGTGTTGAAGTTCAATATTTTTGAAAAATTTATTTAGAAAAACTAAACCTCGTGATTCCTCGTGGCCAAAAACCCCAGACCCCCAAGTTTACAGGAGTTAATTAATTCTGGGGCGATTTTCGACTTGGCAACCATTCCGCGTAGTACCCCTAACGTGTACCAGGGGACCGAGCCCGCTCGGTTAAAAAAAAAGCGGTTTGTAAACTCGTGTTTTTTTTCTAAAGTGCGAAGTACTTACTTAGATAAACCTGAAAAGCATTTTTGAGCCTTTGGTTGCAATTACGCATTCAAAACAGACGTAATTTATTTTAAAAAACACAACCCTATTTAATCCATGCTCACCGTAAAATCACTCCTAATTTCATTTCATTTGGCGCTGAAGGCCCTTTGAGGATTTGATGCGAATGGATGCAGAGTCTCTGTTCTCCAGTACGCATTTGGTTCCAGTTGGTTTTTACTTTCACTTCACTTCACACTCCAGGTCCCCCCCCCCTACATACCGCAACTCTCTTTTTAACCGGGATGGGGCCCTGAAGAGCGCTCTGTTCATTTTTAACCAGGCCCAAGGGCCGAGTAAACCCTTGGCCCAGCACACCCCAGAGGTTTCGTTTCACTTGGAGGATTTTGTGACCACGAACATTTTTAACGTCCCCCAGCAACCATTAATGAAGACGGTGGATCTTTGATCGGCGGCTAAATGATCGACCCGAGACCCTCCGGTTACGAGTCCGACGACTAACCGATTGGACAACCGCGGCCTCAGGCCCCTATATAGACGAGCCGACGCATCAAGATTACCACTTGGGATCCAGCGCGTGTGTGAGGATTTTCTTTTCTGGCCAGTTATCGCTTTTTGGTAACTTTTTACGTAAATTAACAAAGCTTGGCAATGTCCCGAAACTTTGCTCTGGTAACCCTAATTCCTCAACAATGAAAGTGAAAGTTAAATAAGTTGGATCCAAAATGGTGAAACTTAAGCTTGATGCGTCGACCTGTCTATATAGCGGCTCTACCGCTGCCCATACCCAATTCTAACTTTATTTTGATCGATCTCTTTTAAATTTCAAAAACAATAACAATTCTAACATGTTGCCAAAAATTATTTGCCAAATACCATAAAAACATAAATTTACGCTGATGTGATTAAATATGAAATTCATTGTTAAAACGTTGTTGCTATGAAACAGTAACAATAAGAGTATTCATAAAGAAAATGGCGTAGTAAGAAATCTTCTCAAACTGTTAACGAATCCTATCTGTAACTCTGAACTGTTCGACCGTAGCAATTCAAAACCGGCGCCGATCGATTCCTCGTGGCCAAAAACCCCAGACCCCCAAGTTTACCGGAGTTTATTAATTCTGGGGCGATTTTCGACTTGGCAAACATCTCTCGTATTATAGTGTAGGATTGAAATTACAAGATGTGCACAATTATTGAAATCTCTAATATAAAATAGAATTTTGGGTGGAGCTTGTGCTTGATCTCTGTAAGTTCCTACTTAATCAGCTGTTAATTATTAAAATTCGGTGAAAAGGAAGTCTTAAATAAGTTAGTTCCTTCAATCTACTAAACTTTGAGCAGATTTTTCCACAATATATATCAAATAAATAGATCCACCCCCCTTCCTCAGTAGCTATGGCTATAAAGCAAAGCACTTTTTACCCAAAAGCTAAAGTAGCGAAGAGGTTATTCCAAAATCTAAGCCCCTCCCTGATTGCTATTTAAAAGAATAATAGCGGATCTGTCCATAATAAAAAGCAAAGGAATGTTCTTTTTTTTAGGTGGCAAAGAAATTAGAATAAAAAATAATGGGCTTCAAATTAATAAATAAAATCAAATTGGGCAGAAAAAAATCAAGATAAACTTGCTTTGGAAGAAAAAAAAAAGTCTCCAAAAAAGTAGCTCCAGTGAAAATAAGTTGCTTTTTAGCCTGTTTGTGCTCAAAAAAAGTCTCCAAAGTCGCCTAGAACCAAAAAAAAGAAGCATTTAAGTAGCCTGTGGCAACCCTGTAGTACTTCACACACTCCAGGGTCCCCTGTACCTATCACAACTCGTGGTTTAACTGGGATAGGACCCTTTAGAGCGCTCTGTTTTTTTTTTTTGAACCAGAACCAAGGGTCGAGCAAACCCTTGGCCCAGCATCCCCAGAGGTATCGTTTCACTTGGAGGACTTTGCGACCACAACATTTTTAACGTCCCCCAGCCACCATTAATCAAGACGGTGGATCTTTGATCCGCTGGGATCGAACCCGGGTCCCACCGGTCAAGAGTCCGACGCCTTACCTATCGGGCTATCACAGCCCAACCATGTAGTACTGCACAATCAAAACTGTCTCAAGGGAAAAAAATGAAACATTAGTTTTCAAGTCACCAAAGTCATGAAAAAATTATTTACAATACAACATACACATACATTTTATATATACACTGAAGTGACAAAAGTCATGGGATACCTCTTAATATCGTGTCGGCCCTCCTTTTGCCCGGCGAAGTGCAACAACTCGACGTGGCATGGACTCACACAAGTCGTTGGAAGTCTTCTGCAGGAATATTGAGCCATGCTGTCTCGATAGACGTCCATAATTGTGAAAGCGTTGATGGGGCAGGATTTTGGGCACGAACAGACCTCTCGATGGTGTCCCATAAATGCTCAATGGGATTCATGTCGGGCGATCTAGGTGGCCAAATCATTCGTTGGAATTGTCCAGAATTTTCTTCAAACCAATTGCGAACAGTTGTGGCCCGGTGACATGGCGCATTGTCATCCATAAAAATCCCATCGTTGTTTGGGTACATGAAGTCCATGAATGGCTGCAAGTGATCTCCAAGTAGCTGCACATAAGCATTTCCAGTCAATGTTCGGTCCAGTCGCACTAGAGGACCAAGTCCATGCCATGAAAAAACAGCCCACACCATTACGGAGCCACCACCAGCTTGAACAGTGCCTTGCTGACAGTTTGGGTCCATGGCTTCGTGGGGTCTGCGCCACACTCGAACCCTACCATCGGCTCTTACCACTGAAATCGTGACTCATCGGACCAGGCCACGGTTTTCCATTCATCTAGGGACCAACCGATATGCTCACGTGCCCACGAGAGTCGCTGCAAGCGATGTCGTTCTGTCAGTAAAGGCACTCGAGTCGGTCTTCTGCTGGAATAGCCCAAGAAATCCAAATTTCTCCGCACAGTTCTAGCAGACACGTCCATTGTACGTCCCACATTGATTTCTACGGTGATTTGACGCAGTGTTGCTTGTCTGTTAGAATTTACGACTCTTTGCAGACGTCGCCGGTCTCGATCTTTAAGTGCAGGCGGTCGACCACTGCGCTGTCCATGGTGGGATGTTATGCCTGAAATTTCATACTCTCGGCACACTCTTGACACAGTGGATCTGGGAATGTTGAATTCTCTAACGATTTCCGAAATGGCATGACCCATGCGTCTAGCTCCAACTAACATTCCGCGTTCAAAGTCTGTTAATTCACGTCGTGCGGTCATCATCACGTTAAAACCTCTTCACATGAATAACTTGAACAGAAATGAAAGCTCTGTAAAAGCACTGCGCATTTATACCTGTTCTATGCGATGCTACTGCCATCTGAAAATTTGCATATTGCTATCCCATGACTTTTGTCACTTCAGTGTATAGGGCAGTAACAGGTGACGTCATCCTGGTAGACAAACACCACGTGCTGATAACATACTCCAAACACCGATGATTTGCTCTGTAATCTTCTTTCTTGTAGATTTGACTGTTATTTTGGCCCGATCTTTTTTTAGTTTTGGCTGATTTTGTTTGTATTTCATACTGGTGTTTCATTTTCAACGCATCAATCATTTTGAAACATTATTTTTTCTAAACTCTCCGTGTTTTTAACCACTGAGTGAAATAACAACAAACAGTCTGCTAATATGCTTGTTTTGATTTTTCTTAATGCATTAAATATTCATAAACTGTGGAGCTATCGATCCTTCTTTTTCTATTTTTGTATTTGTTTGGCAGGTTAAACGCGCATCAGTTTTAAATTCATTTTTACTTAATAAATACTGATCCTGATTGTTAATGATCTTGATTTTATCAATGTATCTTCCTTTTGCTTCGTTATGATTTGCTTTCACAAGACTTTAAATGCATTTTACACTTAAAAAAAGGCTAAAAAAGCAACTGTGCACTCGCAATACCATGCTACACATACGGTAAACATGGAGTTGCTTGTCCACCAGGAATGGTTGCTA
>JAXGGA010014684.1:0-31343 GCA_038373865.1 Uloborus plumipes
AAACAGTCCCCTGCCTTTCCCAATCCAGTAGTTTAACACTTAAAGGCAATATTTCAAAAAACCTATTAGCACTACATACATTTGACAATTAATATCTAAAAATAGACAACTATATCTGCAACTATATAGGTCTAATTGCATATTTCTAAAACTTAAAATTTTCATGTAAATTCTGTCCGAGAATTTTTCAAACAGTCCCCTGCCACAAATTCAAAGTTCCAATGGAAAAAATCTGTTACTCTTGCAAATGTTTTTTGTCATGAAGTTTAAAGTAATCAGCGTGAACTTGCTGAAATTGTTGAGAACGGTGTTGAAACGATACTTTGTTTTGTTTGAGAACCACATTTGTGATGAAAGTATGTATCAGGGTCGTTGCGAAAACAGTCCTCTGGGAAGTCATTTTATTAATGTCAATTAGTTTAATTACGAAAAATTTTTGTTTTTATGTCCACGATTTGTGCCTAAATTTATTGGTAGTTTCATAACTAATTATGTTCCAATAGTTTTGCAGATATTATGCAACAAAGAGCAATAATACAGTCACCTGGCACAAGGCAGGGAACTTACCCCTTATCATGATTTATCAGAAAAACACAAATTTAAACTGGCCCTCTCTCAAACCAAAGTAATAGATTCATTTTCTGAACAATAGTATTATAATTATACGAGCATTTCAAAAAAAAACATGCCCGGACAGATTTCGTGTGAAAAATGACGAGTTTACAGAGAATCGTCCTCATTTAGAATTCACTTATGAGGACAGGAGTCGATCCAACAGGTTCAAATAGGTTCATTTTGAGTAAAGTGACTATACTTCCTATTACAATCACATTTTTAGGATGCCTGTCTCATTCCCGTTATCCCTGTACACAGCTTCGGAACAACGAAATATCCTTGTTTCGGGGAGGGGGGGGGTGAAGAAGAAAGTTAACCTCTTTTTTTTGAATCGTGCAGACTTTTGTATTATTGTCAATGGCAATGAATGTAAACAGTATTTGAAATCGCTCAGATAATTTAAGAGCTTTGGTATTGTTGTAATTGAACAAACGTTTTAATTTTCCAGCCCGAATGCATTCCTAAAAGAGTTCCTTTCCTCATATCAATAAAAAGCATCTTTGAAGAAGTGTTGCTGTCGAAGAACTTCAATTTTGTTCTTGCATTATTCAAAACAAATTGTCTAGAAACATTAGGTTTCTTAATCAATAATTTAGTTGTCCCGTTCTGAGAATATTGATTCCCCTTCGTTTTGAGGGCTATTGAACGAGTAGGGTGACAATATAATACGTCCCGTTTTGAGTGGAACTGTCCAGTTGTCCCCGTACGTTGCTGCGAGACGCTGAAATGTCCTGTTTTTTGAAGTGATATAATGGAACACTAAATGTTTCACAGAAAGTTATTGTATGGAAATGTTTATGCATTTTCATACAAATAATTTTAATCATGCGAAATTTGTACAACTATGAAATGTATTTTATGTATGCTTTGTTCTAATTCACCAGTGATTGATTTATGAAAAAGCACTGTTGCAAATCACAGTCTGTAAAGAAACTTTGATTGTAAACCCAAATAGTACACAACATTTTGTCAAGAATTTCATTTTTACTTACATTGTAAAAGCAATTGTAGTCGATCATTTTCTTTCCTTCTTTATTTATTTATTTATTTTTGCATTTGAAGATAATAATGTTTTATAGTTCTCTTTTTTTTCCAAGTGTTTATTTCTGTTGTTTCCTGTAATAAACACAAATGGCAAAAAATACGGAACTTTTTTTTAATGAACACACGTAGCTACTTGCAATTGGTAAACGTCCCGTTTTGAGGGGGGGGAGTATATTTGTCACCTTATGAATAAGTAATTATCTCTCATACTGTCTGTTCAGCCTTTCTTTGCCAGATACATGCTCACCCCGAAATTCGAGCAGTTCGGACTGCCGTTCCCAGGAAACGCAATGAATATTTTAGGAGTCCTCTCGCTGACAGACCGATGCCTCCCCGGAAGAGGAGAACGACCGTCGAAGCCTTGGCCTTTGAACCTCGACATCGCCAGACTTGAACTTGACTCGGGTTCTTTTTTCCGAAATCTGCTGAAGTGTCATCGAGAACCCCACTCACCGCCAGACAGAAGGGTGGAGCGAAAAAACAGCTTTGCTCAAACTCATATTGCTGGAGTCATCTGTCAAGCTCTTTCTAAAAGACAAATGCTTCCGAATTTCAGATCAAGATATCGCTATCTTGTGGTTCGCTGCCTCGAACGGATATTTTTACGTTTTCTTTGAAACGGGTCACCTGTTAATGGACCATGCAACCCGTTTAATGATAGCCTGTCCCGTCGTCCCCGCGCGTCCTGAAATGTCCCGTTTTTTGAAGTGACAGAAAAGAAAGCTGAGAGTGCTTCGAGCAAGTGGTTGGAAAAACTTTTTTTTTTTTTGTAGCGGACTAAAACAACTGCTTTGTTAGAAATGTAGTTAACTACAATTATTTTTTTTTTTAAACGTAGCAACTGCAAAGTACGTTTCAAATGTAATCTATTTAAACATATACATTAATGAAAAGCATGCATTGTTTGAGGATTGAATGAAATAATATCGAAAAGTTATTTTTATTTCAACAAATTAGCTCATTTGAACATGGAATAGTACTAAGAATTGAAGGGTCAGGGGGAAAAACCACGGTAGTCACATTTGATTCATTTTGAGAAAAACGAAATTTAAACTTTACGAACTCATAAACTTCCCCAGTATACTTGTTCTAAAATGACAATAATACATGGACTACAGTGTTTTTTCACGAATATTGCATATACTAAACGAAATTACACTTATTTTTCTAACAGGTGGTAGCATCAGTTTAAATTCAACAAAAAGTGGACTACCGTGGTTTTTCCCCCTGACCCTTCAATTGTCTGATATTTGTCTTGTTTTTTCCTTTTTGCTCCAATCTGTCCTTTTCAACAATTTGTTTTAAAGTTTTTACAAATATTCGCCGCAAGAAAGATTTCAAAAGTTGAAAGAAATCAACCTTCAAATTTCTAATAATTTCTTGCCAGTGAATATTTAATTCAGGAAGTGCGAGCTTTTGCGAATCCCACAACAAGTATTCAAGCAGTGCTCTAAAAGCATATAATCCTTCCAAAATAGATGGGACTAATTATTAGCGTATGTGTGAGGAAAGGAAACACCCATAGAATCAATATCTTCATTTCCGACTCTCCGAAAGGTTAAACACGAGCCTAAGGAGTGACCGGAACTTGGGGTAATCATTTTTATGAAGCCCGGCGAAGAAAGAAGCCAGAATTAATCGCTAGTCAAACAGCGTTTTTAGGACTGAAAATGGTAAACGAATGTTAGATCGGGGGGGGGGGGGAGATATTTGCTGACCTGGTAAATTGAGTTTTGATGGATCGAATGAAATTATTAAAAAAAAAACTCTATTCTTTTTTCGCAGCATTTAAAAAACAGATTTTATATTTCGTTCGAAATACAGCAATTCTATTTATTTATGTTTATTCCGCTGTTTTCATTTACAACATTCATTAAAAGAATACTACTAATAATAACAAATAAATAATTAAAAAACATAACTTATAGATTTGATATTTCTTTATTTTTCTCTTCTTTTCTTTATTTTCATGTTTCAGCCGCGTCTGTGTATTATATAGACAAATTAACAATTATAATACAAATTATAAAGCGAATGGTTGATAACACCAGCCCACGCTATGAAATTGTTGCCTGATACTATTTATTATTTTTAGTTCCAGCTCAATCCACCCAGAATAAATTGTAGTTTAGAAATTTCGCATGGACTAAAATTAGGTCAAGTTACATTCACTGCCGCCTAGAGCCGTGACAGGCCCTCTGCCACTTTGTCTCCGGGTTCCCCTTCCCTGATGAAACTTTTAACCGGGCCCCTAGTTTTTGACTAGCTGACATGCTCTTTTGTCGGCCCTGGTTGCTTTGTTGATTCAATTTAGTTGTTTGACCCAAACAGTTACTCAATAAATCTTCAACATGCCTTCTCAAGTTGCACACTTCGTTTTATAAAGGTTGTAAAATGGTTATTAACGCTGTATCAACCGCTTAAAAACGTTTATAAAACGTTTAAACGTTATTTGTGTTACCTGGGTTATAATGCACGGACGTTGACGGTTTTCTGCATGTTGAAAATCCAGTGATTGTACAGTGTACACTGAGCCTCTAGTTTAAGCCCACGACATAAGAAGTCAGTACCACCACTGTACCATCCAGCCGACGGGAAAAAAATAGTTAAATGAATAGTTAAATCTTAATTTTTGTGACAAAAGTGGACATATACCATTCCAAGTTTCCTCGTTAAGCTGTAAAACTGTGCAGAAGATGCGAAAGGTCAGCTCTGAACTGTGACTTAGTGACCTTTTTTCTTTCTTTTTTTTTGTAACATTTGCTATATATTCGGAACAAATGTCTCACTTTACTGATTTTCAAGCCAAATGCAGAACCAGCAATAATGTGTTTCGATCTTTTTCAAAGTGTACCTTAATACATGCTTATAGTCAAAGGAAACGCTTTTCTGAACAAAAGAAAAGTGCTTTGGTTTGGCGATTTTTTATACGATTATGAGGGCTGATTTGGCTACTATGCACAGTGCGCAATCAGGCCCAATATTGAAGCACAAAACAAACAACTTTGAAAAGAACAATTTATGAACAGATTCGTTTATCTGTTGCCAAAAGAATTTTTAAAATTTGAAAAAAAAAAAAAAAAATAGAGAAAGAAAGAGACTGAGAGAAACTTTTGAATAATGCAAATATGTACTATAGATTCAGAAAGACGCAAAATATTTATTGAAAGAGGCAGAGAAAATAAAAATAGTTGGGCAATAGTCCCCTAGTATGTTTGATAAGAACTTGTAAGACTAAGTTTGAAAGCATACAGTACTTGAAAATTTGTTGATATTGAAGAGTATGAGACAGCACTTTTGATTGATAACTGGTTGATTAGTTGGGATAGAAGTTATTGCAAAAAAAGTTAAAATGGCGAGCTATGATTTTGCATGAGAACGTTTTCATAGAGTTTTAAAAAACTCTTTCGCCGCGAGCAATGAAAATTATGCCGTAAAATATTCGAAATAAACAAATAAAATAAAATAAAAAGTATTAATACTTTATACCATACAACTTACCATACAAAAGTATTTTAATACTAGTAGAGTAGTTATCCACCAGGTATCTACCATAAACGGGCCGGCGGAAAAACGGATAAGCTGAATTGGCAGAACATACAAGGGTTGTATTAATGTTCAAATAAAAATTACTTAGTAAATTAACGCCAATGATTAATTGGATGGTGTTATGCAAAAAGGAGTTAACCCACAAAACATAAAAAAATGAGTTATCCAACTGTGATGGTAAAATAGGTTGCTTTCTACATTAAGCAAAAATATTTAATCTCTATCAGCATTTCATGGTAATATATCATTGGTATATTGATATAGAGCTCCATGCTTTTTGCCAGAGTTTGTTGACTTTAAAGCCCACTATCTCAAAATCAGGTTTTTGTTGGTTAACTCCTTTTTGCATAACACCATCCAATTTTTCATGATAAATTTGATGCCCCTGGGGGAACTCCCCAATCAGAGAAAGTAAAAAAAAAAACTTTTATTCCAACATTAATTTTAGCTGTATTATACGATGCCCTATTGTACGATGTTGTTGAGGAACAGCACGGGACTGAAAGGGTCAATTCTGTATCTCAAAACCAGACTAACGTAAGTCCGTTTTTGTAACTTTTCAGGAGAAGTTAAAATCGATTGTCGGATGCATGCAAAGGATGGGGCTCGCGCTCTTTTAATGCTGTTAAATAATTGGAAGGAATTTGTGTTTTGTATGCAGAATAAGATTCTGCATACAAAACACTAATAAAGTGAAAATGGCCATTTTTGGACTTACGTCCTTCTGGTTCTGAGGTATAGAATTAATAAGAGATCGCGTACATTCACTGACGCGTGCAAGCGATCGGCTGACACACTTAAGTAACGCCTGAGAGCAATCGCCTGCCTTTTTTTTTTTTTAAATATGCTGCATTAATTAATAAAAAATGGAAAATTTAAATGTCGATGGTGCGGCGGATAAGTGATACTCTACTGTGTTCGGAAACTATTTCGGATATTGTTTGGAAAAAGTTTTTTCACACTCCAAAATTTCTGTGATAAAAACTAGTTTTGTGGAAGTTGCGGCAACGCTAAGGTAATTTTGATTACAAAAGACATGCAGGCAAATTATCCTTTTCTGGTTCAAAAATTCGTGGCATTTCATTTTTCTAAAACGCTGTTATTTTGAGGCTGTCACACAACTTTTCCTGCTGGCTTTCGTTTAACTCTTTTCTATGCAGGGTTCAAAAACGCCAAGAATTCCTGGCGCACAACCTGTTGCATCGGACTTCGCCATACTGCGCGCACAGGAATGTTCCATCGTGAGTCAGACGGTTTGACCCCGAACGAACGTGTGCGGTTTGAGAAAGAACACTCGCGCTGACCCCCCCCCCCCCCTCAGCAGGTTGTTGATGGCGGCGCGAGGAACGGGCGAACAACAAAAAAGGATAGGCGCGTGGTTTTTGCGCTTCGGATTGCATCTGCAAATCAGTTTTCCTTTTTCTTTTTATGCAACTAGTTTACCGTTTAGAAAACTCTTGAGTCTGAAACGGTACTTGAGTACGTAAGGGCGTATATAAGGGGTGAGCCGAGGGGGCCCGGGCCCCTCCCGAAAGCAAGGAAAATATTCCGACATAATTTTAAAATGTGCTTTCAAAAAGGAAATTTCTCAAATTTCTCCCAATTGCGCTAAACATCAACAAATATAATTTAAAAAACGCCGAAAAATTTCCAAGAAAGCCCTCAAATCACTATCACTTCATCTATCACTTAAATTTTGAAAATTTTCTGAGACGAGCACATACCACCTCGTTTTCTTTCAACGAATCATAGCATAAAATTGCGAATTTAAAACTTCAATGTCACAAAATTTGTGAGGGAAGCCATACATTTTTCCTGACATCATTAAAGATAGCCTAAAATGGGTTTTCAAAACATCCATTTTAAAACACTTCCAGTGGAGGGTTCCCGAACCACCATCTTTTCCCTAACATAAGTTTTAAATAAGCTCGGCTATGCTTGTTTACATCGGCTCCCTCCGAAATTCCAACATACAGGGTGTCCACTCCAATCGTGGACCAATAGCTAATTTCTAAACCGTTAGAGATAAGCATATAGTTTATTTAGGAAAAAATCTCCAAATTACGAAAGGAATTTTGGGTCTATTCAATGTTTTTCAAAAAATCAAATTTTGAAAGAGTTACGAAATTTAAATTTTTATACAGCCCCCTAGTCCTATCAATCATATTCAGTAAAACATTCTTGACACTGTAACGTTTAAAACTAAAAAAAAATCACTCTTCTACCACAAAAATTGACCGAGTTATGACGTTTTGAAAAATCAAGATTTTGCATTGTTTCATGACGTCATCGAGAGGGACCGTATGCGAAATCCTTCAAAATCTTGATTTTTCAAAACGTCATAACTCGATCAATTTTTGTCGTAGAACAGTGATTTTTTTAAAGTTTTAAACGTTATAGTGTCAAGAATGTTTTACTAAATATGATTGATAGGACTGGGGGGCTGTATAAAAATTTAAATTTCGTAACTCTTTCAAAATTTGATTTTTTGAAAAACATTGAATAGACCCAAAATTCCTTTCGTAATTTGGAGATTTTTTCCAAAATAAACTATATGCTTATCTCTAACGGATTAGAAATTAGCTATTGGTCCACGATTGGAGTGGACACCCTGTATATACGCCACTGTGAGTACACATCGTTAATAAACTAATAAATATAATTTGTGCCTACCACTGGGGATGGGGGTCATAGTTAAGACTTTTCCACTGAAATTAGCTCCACATCAGGGGCCGTGGTAGCACGATCGGTAAGGCGTCGGACTCGTGACCGGAGGGTCCCGGGTTCGATCCCTGCCGATCAAAGATCCACCGTCTTCATTAATGGTGGCTGAGGGGACGTTAAGAATGTCGTGGTCACAATAGCCTCCAAGTGAAACGACACCCCAAGGGTTTGCTCGGCCCTTGGTCTGGTTCAGAAAGAACAGAGCGCTCTTCAGGGCCTGATCCCGGTTAAACCACGAGTTGTGGTAGGTACGGGGGACCCTAGAGTGTATGATGATGTGATGGCTCCACATCAGTAGAAAACCGACAGAAACCGAAAATCCGGGTACTTTCCATTCCTTATTGAAGTTCTCCTGTAAACCTCTCCGCTGTGCCTGAATTAAAAGAATAATTATGTTCGAGAAAAAAACAATCTTTCTTCCAGTAGGTAAAGAGGCACAACATATTTTACCCCCCCCCCCCCTACTAAACAGCGCATCTTCGGCTTTTATCATTCCAACTGTTTCCCCTCCGAGGATCAGGGATGCTCTTCGGATGAACATCTGGTTTCCGTCAGCGGTGAGTTTGGTAGAAACTCAATTGCGCTGGCCAACATCTGTCTTTTTTATGTCCCTACTGAACGTGAAGAGGTTTGAACTCCGTGCTCTGATGAATGTTTGGGAAATGCTTCTACCGAGCAAGAGAAGATGAGAGATACCGTAAACGAACGCTTGAAGTATGTTCGATACGTGTCAACCTTGATGGAAACAGATGGCTGCAAGTGAGGAATTTTGGTAAATGGCATAAAAAGTGATGCTTTCGATTTAAACTGAAGCATTTGACTAGCGTCAACGAAACTAACTGACGGAATGCTCACAATCTCAGAAATACTACTGTCATAAGAAAGAACGCGTTTCTCAAAGGGGAACAATGTAGGGAAAAACATAAGTTTTAACTTTCATAAATGCTATAAAAATAAAAAATAAAATGTTTTAGCTCATAAGTAAAACCCTACAAGAACAAAAATAGTGAATTTCTGTGACAACTATACCTTTGAAGAAACATAAAAAAATCTGTGAAAATGAATTGCAGCAAAATTTGCGTTTAGGGTCTTTTAAATTATAGCGGCAAAATACTTATCAGGACTGTGAAAGGATACATTCAGATATTACATTTTCAAAAATAAATAGGGCCTAATACATCATTTAAAAATTCATTAAGATCTTTTTAAACAACGTAATACGTGCTAAATTGAGTATGAATGCCAATTTGATCTTTATTCTTTGTGCTACTATTTTATAAATTTCAGAGTTGTGGACTTAATAAGCCTTTCTATTGAACGCCGACGATATGAATTAACCTTTAGGAACCGGGCGGTACACATGTTGTACTATAAATCTTTTTTTGTTAGCGGACGGGGTTGAAATTTTCACTCGAACCCTTTGGAGCGGGGATTTTTTCAAGGTTTCATATCGTCGCCACCATTATAAACTTACGAATGTAAAAATTGGCATTTTTTCAGGAGGACCAAAACACTGCACATAACTTTTTCCCACCTGACGTATTTGGTTATTTTCAATATTTAAACTCTTATAGAGATCTTTAAGTGTAAAACTATCGTTCGAAAGTATCATTTTGATTTTAATTATTTGTAAAATTCGAACTTGAAAAACGCGATTTTTCACATTCGTTACTTTAGCATGGTGCCGACGATATGTCTGGTACGACAGTTTATACCTTCTCTTTTCAATGGAGAAGAAATCTGTGGTTCAACTGTCGTACTACCTGGGTCTAAAAAAAAACTTCTATATGAACAGCTTGGATCCAAAAGGTTAAGATCATTAAAAATATTTTTTGGAAACTGAAAATCTCTAGTGTTAGAAATACTAAATTAAAGCAAACATCTTCAAGATGTGTACCTTTCTCCTTTATTTATTTCTTTATTTATTTTAATAATTACTCTGCATAGTTAATTTCATTTTGCAGATAACATTTTAATTTTTTTCTTTTTCTCATTTTAGTCTTGTCACACAAATCAACTTGTAGTTTATCTGACGTGAATCAAGTTGCTTCTGAAAGAAGAGACATTGACTTCGAGAGTCCGAGTGATTACAACGATGAAGAGAGTGCAGAAAGAATAATGGAAAATGATTTGCTGTTTGAAACTTCCTTAAATGACCTTCCAGGATCAAATGTAACTCAGAACTCCTCGTCCACAAGTGATATTCCTCAAATAACTTGGAGTCTCGTGAGTTCATCCAAAAACTCTGCTAGTCAGTTTGCACAAGATGATACTTCTACAGTTCCTCAGAGTAAAACATTAAGTCTTTTGATAGGGGCAACAACTAGTACGCCTCTCAATCAAAACTCATCAGCATTCCCTAACTTTACTTCTAGCCTTTCTCATGCATTGGACAGTGGTGATAATGAATTAGACTCCGATATTAGTACTGATCACATTCCTGGTGGTGATTTAGTGTCAAGTAAGGATGACAAGATTTCCTCCAATGCTACCACGACATCGTACCCCACAACTGAATTTCTGGTATTCTGGCCAGAAAATAAGGAAGTCAATTCTTCCGATGAAACTACTACTAACTTTGCAAATGAAAGTTACGATGAAACTACAACAGATGAAAATGCTTTTAAAGATATTGATCATACTGAAAACGATATGTACGATGTTTTCAATTCAAGTGATTATTTAAATTTCACTTCAGTTGATGATTTTCCGAATAATGCCAATACTTCTGAAGAAGATGATTATGCAACTTTTATACCTGACATTACAACGAATAATTTCAATCCTTTCGAAACGGATGTTGTTTCGTCAGAAATAGGTGAAGGAGATACTGGTACTGTCTCCTCTACAGTAAACCACACAAGTTCTCCCAGTTTGAGCGAATTAACTTCGCCAGTTATTTCAGCTGAAACTTCTTCGCCATCTTTAATGCCAGAAGATATATTTACCCAAACGTTTGGAACTGAATCTCATGAAACAGTTCAGGGTGACAAGCATCAAATGATCGAAATTGATTCAGAACCTACAACATTGCGATCCAATCATACTGAAACTCCATTCTCAAAAGAAGGCGGCCTAGAGTCAACTGAGAACAATACGACTTGGGCATACTTTAATCCGTTTCTTGGTTTGGTAATGAATCCACTGACAGTGCTGTGGAAGCTGAAAATAATTTAGCTCCTTTGGATGCAAAAACAAAGATGGAATCAGCAGCTTCTGAAAGCTTTACTGTGTCACCATCGACAAACGGTGATGAATATTTCCAAACGACTGAAATTGTAACGAAAGCTACAAATCCTACTGAATTAGTTCCTGTACATCCATTATTCACTGACGCAACTACGGAAACAGTAACGAATGACGCACAGTACGCAAAGGAAGGTCTTAGCAGCACTCCTGTAATGTTTACTGCATCCTCTTCTAGCTCTGCACATACAGATGTTCCAGAAAATGAACTAGAAAAATCGGTAACGCTTTTACATGATAATATTAGCAACTCGCTTAAACATGAGATTAATGATGCTTTATCAAACATAACTACTACACATTTAGACTATGATGTGTTCAATTTTGAGACATCAACGCCTGATATCATTGTTCTTTCATCAACTGTAATTGAAATTTCATTAGAGGAGGATACGACTTTAAACGAGGTATCAACACAAGGCCATCAAGCTGCAGTGAATGGAACTAGATATGATAGCCCAATTCCTACAACTACTTTGAAAGAAATTGAAATTTCCCCCAAACATCAAGACGGATCAGTTACTGGTGATGACGAATTAGATAATGAACTGTTTCATTCGTCAAACACGCATCCTTCAACAACCAAGAGAAAATATTTTTCCCAATCACCAACTTTACCTTACAATGCTGATGATTCAGAAACAATGCCCAGCATTTCCACTGAAGCATATGAATTTTTTCATCCATCAAAATATGATTTAAGGGAAAGAGAATTCAATACTTCAGATCCTAAACTACACTTGGTAACTACAATTTCTTCTGAACCTGAACAATTTGATACGCAGGATCAGGGAAGTACTGTGTCAAACGAAACACCCGAGAGTTCATCAACAGTTATAAACTCGGAAAGCACAACAATCCCAGGCACGAAAGACAGTACTTCAAATGAACTCGAATTCGGAAATAGCATACCATCGAGCCAGGAGGTTACTGAAACATACAGAGAGGGTAAACACATACCCTTTAGTACAAGAACTGCATACGAAAGAAGACCTACCAAGCCAACAGTTCCGTCTTCAGCAAACCCAAATTTCCATACAGCGAACAATGAAGTTGGGGTAAATATTCCTTCATGTTTTCAAGTATTTTTAATTTAATATAATTTCAGTTTTTCAGTTTAGTTGTTGTTACAGATGCGACATGCATTGTGAAACGTCGATGGTTTATTCCGTCTTTGTCATACTGTTAATTATACGAAAACATCAAAACTCTTTTATTGTACATTCAGCGAGTAGTGATTGTGGAAGGAAACAAAGCAACATGACACTGGCGATACTTTGTGTTGCAACGAACAATTCGTGAAAGTTTCAAATGTTAGCACCCAGCAGCAGAACCTCTTTGTTTCCTTTCGTTATCACTTCTCCGTGAATGCACTATGGTATAGCACATTTTAGTACAGTTTTCAATGTGTAAATATATATTATATTTGTAAGGGTTGGGGGGGGGGCTAAGGGTATTGTGCCCATTATTTTCCAAAACCTAGATTTAAGCAGCATCTTTCACCACTTTTTATTCTCTATTCAGAGGTATAAAGCGCTAAGATTTTAATAAACAAATGTTCATCATTAAAAAAAAAATTGTTGATCCAGTAATACAAATCATTACAAAGAAACAAATTTTGACTCATCTCCTGACCAATTTTGCTTTTGAGACTTCATGCTCTTTGGCAGGTGCATAACGTATTACATGTCTAGTAATATCTGATAACTGCTCTAAAACGGGGAATTAATTTGGTTGTGGTGGAGTAAATTTGTAACTATCAATTTTAAATTGTCAAAACACAGAAAAACTTAAAAACCAGCTGCTGCAAAACATGCTTTTTCAAACATAATTAGAAATGAAAAATAGGTTTAAAGAATAATACAAATATTTACAACCATTTGAAAGCACGTTCTGTAAGTTGCATTAAAAACAATTATTGCTTAAAGTGCCGTGAACGCGGGCTACTTTGGCCTAAACTTTTTAAAAGATACAACGCTCCCTGCTAATCCTCATATCGCAGTTTTTAGATTAATTCCGACAGTACTGCATACTCGGGGCTGCTCTCTGACGGATACTGTCAAAATTAATGAAAAAAATTCAATCTGAAACTTAACAGAGAGCATTGTATCTTTTAAAAAGTTTGACCCAAAGAAGGAGACTGGGCTAAAATAGCCTAGTATTTAGTTCATCTATTTCTGAGGGGAAGCATAATTATTTGTAGGTTCTGATGTTTCTATTCCAACTATGAAAAAAAAGTATTACCCCCCCCCCCCCATCCATGAATTTTACTTTTCTATCAACTGTAGTTCCAAGCATGGTAAATTACAGCTTAATTAAAAGCTTCTTTATAACTCCGATAATTCTCAAGAATGGAATGAAAAAGGCATTTTGCAGTGAAAATCTCCCAGTGCAATAAATAAATCAAGTATATCCTCTCAATCAAAACGTTTATTACAAACACGTTTCATAAATTGAAAACTATTTTTTCTTCTAGTTACGCGTAACAATTTTTCAAGGACACCATCTTTATACTTGAAGTGAAAGAGAAGCGTGCAAAGAATTTCAAAGCAATTTCAGAAAGTGTTGATTTATTACCATAAATGAACGGGGAAAATACATCCGAAAAAAAATCAAGATATTTGAAATAAATTTTAGAGTCAGTTTGAAGGGGAAAATAAACAACCATTTTAAGTAGCAAATAAGATCGCTTTCAGACTGATTTAAAAATAAATGTTTTAATTTTTTAT
Organism: Uloborus plumipes; assembly: GCA_038373865.1. Classification (NCBI taxonomy): domain Eukaryota; kingdom Metazoa; phylum Arthropoda; class Arachnida; order Araneae; family Uloboridae; genus Uloborus; species Uloborus plumipes. The sequence goes on from JAXGGA010014684.1 coordinate 13,908, forward strand.
TAAATTTTGTTCTTAAACGGAAAATATTTCAATATATTTCTTGAAATAACTTTTAAGATCAAGAACAGTATCAATTTAGGAATAAAACGAAATTATTTATCCGAGTTTTTGTCCTTTGCACCGCGATTTTAAGCAAGGAAAATCCTATATTTTATTTACACTAATTTACTAAAGTGCTCAATGTTTGAGATTTTTTTTTTTTTTTACTGAGCTAAGTTTACAATGGGGTATGGGTGGAGGAGTTCGAGGGCCCGCTTTAAAAATTGGAAGTTTTGAAAACACGGTTAGGTCATTTCCGGATAACGACAGCTAAAAAAATTCCCTTTTTTAGACGACCATATTGATGTCGGGGGAAGGGGAGCTTCAAGGGCGGTCTCCTTGGAAATTTTTCGAAATTAAAATCTTTAAAATGCGATTGCAAGCCGTTTTTGTTAATATTAGGGAAATAAATCGCTGTAGTTTTTAAAAATTGAAACTCAAGAAACGCAATTTCAGACGATCTCTGACGGTGTTACGTGGTTTCGGGGCCCTACCTAAAAATGATTTATTTTTACTCATTATTTATTTTTCAAAGATTCAAAACATTGCCAACTTTTTTTTGAAAATTCAAAAAATCAATAAAATTTAAGTTTTTTAAAAACTTTAAAGCTTTTTACTTTCTTCTATATCTAATATATAGAAGAAAGTATTGGTTTCGTGAAAATTTTCGAATGTCGAATTTTGACCGATTTGCACGTTTTGAGGTGCTCTGAGTCCATTTCGACCATTTTTGGAAAATGTCTGTCTGTCTGTGTGTCTGTGTGTGTGTGAGTCTGTATGTGTGTGACCAGTTTTTGTGGCCGCGCTAGAGCAAAAACGACTGAATGAAATCGAACAAAAATTTTTGCACATATGTACCACCATGTGAACTGGTGCACCTGACTTTTTTTTAGCGAATTCCTCCAAGGGGGGTGGAGTAATCGCACGTGTTCTGCGCGGGGGTGATTGCTATATCTCAGGAAGTAACCGGCGGAATCAAACGAAAATTTGTCTATAGGTAGACCCTACTGAGTACAGGTGCTGATTCAATTTGTTTGTCAATATCTCCAAGGGGGGTGGAGCAATCGCACGTGTTCTGCGCGGGGGTGATTGCTATATCTCAGGAAGTAACCGGCGGAATCAAACGAAAATTGGTCCATAGGTAGACCCTACTGAGTACAGGTGCTGATTCAATTTGTTTGTCAATATCTCGAAGGGGGGTGGAGCAATCGCACATGTTCTGCGCGGGGGTGACTGCTATATCTCAGGAAGTAACCGGCGGAATCAAACGAAAATTGGTCCATAGGTAGACCCTATTGAGTACAGGTGCTGATTCAATTTGTGTGTCAATATCTCAAAGGGGGGTGGAGCAATCAAAAGTGCTTATTTTGTCATTGCACCTACTGTATCTCGGGAAATATTGCTGCGATTTGAATGAAATTTGGAATAACACTAACCCAATATGAAAGCAAGCATCGATTAAATTTTGGCGCCAATCGCCCCAGGGGGAGGGTGGGGTGATTTTTGCGCTTAGTCAACAATGCGAAAAATTAATTCATTAAAAAATCGCTTTCACGCTATTTAATTATCAAAACAGCTGAAAACTTTCAATGATTTGAAATTTTTAACTGTTGCCAATTTCTTTTTACTAACAAATAAAATGTTTGCAATTTATCTAAACAAGACTTTTGCAATGATTTCCAATCTCCATATATTATTTCTCTAAGCCGAATCCTATACCCGGTCGAAACTCGCTCATTTCTTTATCGAATTGCAAGAAAATTTATGATTTTGAAGCTTATCCCGCGGGCTATTGATGAAAATTAGACCCACCTTCTAAACAGTGTAGGTTCGTTTTTTATTCGAACTTCAATTTTTGGGCGCAAAATTGACTCTATCTAGCGAAATAATTGTCGTATCGTCTCCATTTTGATTTCATTCGAAAGATTAAAAAAAATGCGTTCTTTAGAACGTTTCTCCGCTAGCGCCGCGTAACAAGAATCTCGAAAATCCACGTTTAAGCGACTTATAAGCGATTGAAGTTTGAAAAAGTTAAATTTTTTGCTCAACTGTTAAAATCGTTACATTGTTGTTCATATCAATTTTAAATGCGACATTTCAAGCTAAGGCTTAGCTCGGTAAACCTTAATTGTAACTTTTATTGTTTCAAAATACTATGGTAGTTTTGCGATAACGTTAGTATTTAGTTTAGTAGTAGCCTTGGGTATTTGATTTTAATATAGGGTATCACTTTTGTAGTAGTTGTAAAAGTGAACGTGTCTTTGATCTTTTTGAAAAGTTGTCAGAACGACGGCAGTAGATGGCGATGTTGTGCAAATGAAGCCAATAAAAATTGTCGTATTAAATTTTAAGTTTAGAGGTTTTTTTTTTTTGCGGAATTCCGCACGGGTCACCTAGTTTCGCTTATTGATTCTGCATTTGCAGGGTTATTACGATAATTGGGAAATTGGAGCTGTCTCCAATTACTTGGGCGAGTACGTATTTTATTTTGTAACCGGAATTCATAAGATAGATATAGAAGAAAGTTTCGTGACGGCCACGACAGCTAGTTTGTTTTTGCACTTGTTTTAAAAATGTGTTCTGAATCTCATTCAATGCATGATTTTGTTTAATTTTTACTTTCTTCTATATCTAATAAGAAAGTATTGGTTTCGTGAAAATTTTCGAATGTCGAATTTTGACGGATTTGCACGTTTTGAGGTGCGCTGAGTCCATTTCGACCATTTTTGGAAAATGTCTGTCTGTGTGTCTGTCTGTGTGTGAGTCTGTATGTGTGTGACCAGTTTTTGTGGCCGCGCTAGAGCAAAAACTACTGCATCAAATCGAACAAAATTTTTTGCACATATGTACCACTATGTGAACTGGTGCACCTGACTTTGTTTCGCGAATTCCTCCAAGGGGGGTGGAGCAATCGCACGTGTTCTGCGCGTGGGTGATTGCTATATCTCAGGAAGTAACCAGCGGAAACAAACAAAAATTGGTCCATAGGTAGACCCTACTAAGTACAGGTGCTGATTCAATTTGCGTGTCAATATCTTGAAGGGGAGTGGAGCAATCTCACGTGTTCTGCGTGAGGGTGATTGGTATATCTCAGGAAGTAACCGGCGGAATTAAACGAAAATTTGTCCATAGATAGACCCTACTGAGTACAGGTGCTGATTCAATTTGCGTGTCAATATCTTGAAGGGGGTGGAGCAATTGCACGTGTTCTGCACGGGGGTGATTTCTATATCTCAGGAAGTAACCGGCGGAATCAAACGAAAATTAGTCCATAGGTAGACCCTATAGAGTACAAGTGCTGATTCAATTTGTGTGTCAATATCTCAAAGGGGGTGGAGCAATTAAAAGTGCTTATTTTGTCATTGCACCTACTGTATCTCGAGAAATATTGCTGCGATTTGAATGAAATTTGGAATAACACTAACCCAATATGGAAGCAAGCATCGATTAAATTTTGGCGCTAATCGCCCAGGGGGAGGGTGGGGTGATTTTTGCGCTTAGTCAACAATGCGAAAAATTAATTCATTAAAAAATCGCTTTCACGCTATTTAATTATCAAAACAGCTGAAAACTTTCAATGATTGGAAATTTTTAACTGTTGCCAATTTCTTTTTACTAACAAATAAAATGTTTGTAATTAATCTAAACAAGGCTTTTGCAATGATTTCCAATTTCGCTCATTGATTCTGTATTTGCAATGTTATTACGATAATTGGGAAATTGGAGCTGTCTACAATTATTCGGGCGAGTACGTATTTTATTTTGTATTTGGAATTCATAAGATAGATATAGAAGAAAGTTTCGTGACGGCCACGACAGCTAGTTAACTTTTAAATAAGCAACAAGAATAGTTTTGGTTCATTGGTCATTTTGAAGTAGTGTAATCCTTTAAATGAGTGGGGGGTAGGTTACACAGACCAGTATAATACAGCTAAATTTTACAGCAATAAACTGTAAAATTGCTAACTTTTTCTTCAGAAACTAAAATTGCTAGTTTTACAGTTTATTACTGTGCATTACACAGTTTTAAATTGGAACCTCGGCTGCCAATATTATACTGTAAAAACAACAGTTCAATTTTGCAGGATTTAAACGATGATTTTTATCATAATACATCATTTTCACCTGAATGTATGACGCCATATTTCATTTCATTTTACACTCCAGGGTCCCCCATACCTACCACAGCTTCGTGGTTTAATCGGGGATAGGGCCCTGAAGAGCGATCTGATCTTAGTTTTGAACCAGAACCTAGGGTCGAACAAATCCTAGGCCCAGCACCCCCAGAGGTATCGTTTCACGTGGAGGACTTTGTGACCACGACATTTTTAACGCCTCCCAGCCACCATTAATCAAGACGGTGGATCTTTGATCGGCTGAGATCGAACCCGGGTCCCTCCGGACACGAGTCCGATGCCTTACCGATCGGGCCACCACGGCCCTGACGCCATATTTGTGGATTGAACCTTTTTTTTTTACATCTTACGGAATTAGGTTATTTTTTTCTGTGTTAAAAACAAAAACTGACGTGCATACAGCCGTAGAATGTGAGCGAAAGATCCCGATTTGTTTTATCCCACGTGTAGTGAGCTCCCATCGTAATTTTTTCTTGTGGGGTGCTCTCTAGATAATCACAATGCTAAAAATTGAACTAGCTAACGAATTATTCAATAGCTTAGAGACTTTCGGGTTATAGTGTGAGTACAATGTGTTACTTGTATTACACTTTAGAACGATTTTCACCGCATTTTAGAAATACAGTAACCCCTCGTTATATCGCGCTTTTCGGGGGACAAGAAAAAAGCGCGATATATCCGAAAGCGCGATGTAACCGAGGTCATTAAAAATAGTTTTCTGTCCAGCATGCAAGTAAATTATACGTGCACATACATAAAAATTCATTTATTCGGACATTGGATTTTTTCTTCAGTCAAATGTAACAAAAAAATATAACTTACCGCAGTTGTTGTTACAATGTGCAGGTCTTAAAAAATATGAATACAGACATAAAATTAACCTATTGTTTTGGTGAAATAAGAATCTAAAGTCGTATAGAAGAACCTTCGTTTTGTTCATTGATGACAAAATAAATGAGAAAAAGACCTTTTCTGAGCACCTTGCATATTTTCACAAAAATGGTTTCGAACTAAAAGTTTTGTTTTTGGGTGGGGGGAGGGGGGGAAGAGCGATATATCCGAATGAGCGATATAACGGGGCGCGATATAACAAGGGGCTTTTGTACTACACTGTAAAAAAAGGATGTTGTTTTTACAGTATAATACAGCTAATTTTACAGTAATAAACTGTAAAATTGCTAATTTTTCACTTTATTACCGTGCATTTTACAGTTTTAAACTGGAACCTCGGCTGCTAGTATTATACTGTTGTTTTTACAGTATATTGCTAAATTTTACGGCAATAAAGTGTAAAATTTCTAACTTAACAGTAAGAATTTGGAAAATTGCTAGTTTTACAGTTTATTGCTGTGCATTTTACAGTTTTAAATTGGAACCGGGTCATTTTCACCATTATACTTACATTTCATAATTATTAAGTACTTTTTTTTAACTTGTTATTTTCTTTTAGAATCACTAACAGATGTTTTGTCACGTATTTTAGGTGTGTGAAAAAGTAATTGGTTGTACACTTTGATGCATAATTAAGTATTCAAATGCTGTTGTAAAACTTCAAGTTGCAAGGAAAATTGTCGTCCGTTACCATACAAAATCAATATGAAATCTCACTTTTAAACTATATCATAGCGCCTAGAACCAACTTCATTTGAAATTATTTGCGTCCCTGAAGCTTGAAACGATGTTTGTGATGATTAAAATATTGATCAAAAACTGTATGGTAACGGAATTGACATTTGGTAACGGATTTGACCAGTAACGGACTTGACATTTCAACCAAAATGTCAAATTATGGCTAGGTTGTCGAATTTAAAAATTGAACAACAATATGCATTTTCTTAGAGTTGTATAATAAACAATATTTCGGGGTAAAAGTTGAGAAAAAGTAAAAATTAATACTAAAATCTTTGGTAACAGACTTGACAAAGAATAAAAATACGCACCTGGAAGAAATCTTGTGCGAAACGCCACAGCAATACTTCTCGACTCAGGAAAACAAAATGGTACGAAATAGTTACGTCACTAGTTTGTTAAGTTAACTGAATACGTGTTACCATCTTTTGACTGCAATAAATACCTTTTTTAGCTAAAATAATCTTAGGTAACGGACTTGACAAGAACTGCCGGACAAAATATATTCATACATTTCTTAATGAAAAAAAAATACTATTGTCAATATTTATTATGAATATCATATACTAATAGTCAATAAAAAAATTTGTTGTATATACTTTTTTATACAATTAAGTATATAAAAAAATAATTGAACTTACGAAAATTGGAAATGGACAAGCGTTTTTGCCGTGATTCTCATTTTTAAGGACTTATATAAAAATAAATAAATAAATTTCATTAATTTTTTGAGTGATAGAATTTTTTGGGGGTATTTCTTGCAGAAAATAATTGTTCGCATTGAATTTAAAATGTAAGTTATGCTTCAAAATCGTCTTTTTAACCTCCGGACAGCAAATGTAAGCAAATTTTGAAAAATGGCCCAACCTCGGCTGCCAGTATTATACTGTAAAAACAACAGTTCATTTTTTGCAGTGTCAGAGTACAGTCAAAAGAGAGCGGATACCCATGGCAGCTGGGATGCTTTGGTGAAAACCTTACTGTTATATTGGAATCTGCTAAGAAACTCTGAAAAAAGTTCGCTAAAATATCTTTCCGAGTGGGACAAATAATGTATTATTATAATAATTATTATTACTTTAAATTCAAATAGATTTTATTTTGTCAGTTAATTACGAGGTTAAGATTACATTTTTTCTTTTTAAAAAAATAGCATATATTTTAAGCTTAATTTAACACATTAGCTTAAAAACGCAAATATCATAACTTGCAAATAAGACCTGATAGGACAAAACTAAATCCATATGTTTTCAGCAGAATGAAAAAATAATTTAATGAAACCATGCAGCAAAATATGTGCTGCCATGTATTATCTTGCATATAATTTTTTTCCAACACTATAATTTATTTTTTAGTGCATTAAAAAACATAATATACTTGTTGAATCTTATTCTTTTCATTTTTATTTTAGGCTTTGTACAATCAGATTAGACAGGAAGATTTAACGCCTGATGATAAAAGAAACGTGATTACTGCTATTCTTCAAATCCATCCTCTTCATTATGTAAGTCGCGTTTTCTCTTTTATGCGTGCATGTTAGAAACCTTTTTTTTTTTTTCTGTTTTAAATGACTAAGAGTAATTCTCGTATAGCACGGCAACCGCATTTTATCAAATTAGTTTAAACAAGTTCTGGAGGATGTAAAGAAGTCCTTTTACAACATGGTACTCATTACTCATCTAGGCTGAAAACTGTTTTAAATTCTTTCCTGATTTTCAGAGACGTTGATGATGCTATGTTTTGGATACAAATCTAATTCTGGAAACAGGTTTTTGCACCACATACAGAGTTTTTGAAGCTTTTAACGCCACTAGATTTACGAGCAGTTTTAGTTTTACCTGTAAACTTGAACACATATGCATCGTACAATACTTTATTATTTGGTTTTTGTAGTTTAAATCAATAGTCTTATAATTTATTTTTTATTATATACTAAATGATGTACTATGCAATAAATAAGTGTTAGGGCCCTGCTCCACATCAGCGTAAAACGCGACCGAAACTGAAGGCAGAAACCGAAAATCCGGGTACTTTACATAGAAACACTATTTGCTCCATTTTACGCTTCTGCTTTATTTTTCTGCTTTACGTCAATGTGGAGCAAGGCCCTTACAGTTACATCCATATGTATTCTTCCTGTTCGTTAGCTATGGTATTGTCTCTATTTTCCTAAGAGCAATTTATTGCGTTGGTGTGGCTTCTACTCTTTTGTGAGATGGCTTTCCGACATATTGGCAAATAATGAAATTAAATTAGTACCAAGTTTTTATTAACACTTTTTTTGGAGGGAGGGAGAGACACAACACAAGACAAGTTTGTTTTCATATTTCCAGACAGACAAATGACAGTTTCGAAACTAGTGGAATCCGAGGAGCTTCCAGCAGAGCTCCTCCTCTTCTCTCTGTCGGCATCTTTTCCCGTCTCCCCTCTTCGTCCACGGAAATTTCCAACTGATCTTACTCAAAATGTGAGACCATATCCGGTCAGGGGGTTGAGAGGGGTCATTGACAGGGTTACAAGTTTTATCGCGCCTTGAATTTTCGCTAGCATATCCGTGATTTTTCAAAGCATTTTCCTAAAATCCGAGAATTTTTCAAAATGTCGCGATTTGTGCGAAAATTGTTTAAAATGTAATTAATATTCTTCTATGGCTTTAAAATTGTTAATAACTTGCATGAACCATTTAGAAGTATAGATCAATCGTAAAATAACGATAAAATTAGTAAGAGATAATTAAAGTAGCTCGAACAAACAGTGCGAATGCTGAAAAACCGTTTCTTAACTATAAACATTAATTAACTATGATTGATAAAATGAAATCGAAAAAAAAAAAAAATGTGTACAAAATTGCGTAGCAAAATCTGCGCTTTTAAACAAAAAGTTTTAGATTGCGTAAAATCAAAGAAAACCCCCAATTTTCCTTTTCTATTATATTCTTTGTCATTTATCTCATGACTTTCATTTCCAGTATCGCTTATTTTATCGTATTCGTGATCACACAATAATTTCGCGAAATGCAGTCTTTTTCTTCGTGATAAAAACTTTCAACCCTAGTCCTAGATAAAGCCTTGGAGGAGACTTTTGCAATATAAGATTGAATAAAATTTCTTCCTAACTATGAAATTTTAACATTTCACTACTGATTACATCGTTTATACACCACCACACACCGATTATATAAAATAATTTGGTATAAGTTTTGTGGCAAGAAAGAGCAAATTTGGATTTTAAATTATTGTTTTTTTTTTTACTTTTTTAATTTAAATTAAATTTTAGAGATGTTCTATTATTATCGCTTGTGACCGACAGATGCGAACTATCCAGGGAATACACCCTCTCCTTCACATACCAAGACAGCTCAATTTTGAATTATTAGGAGAAATACAATATCCCTCTTTATTCTGTAGAGCACAATATGCAAAGTTTATTATGTTTCTTTTTTCTCTTCAAAGCCAGTTTTTGACGTCAAAATAACAAACCCCGCTCAACCCAATCTATCTTATGCTTTGTAATTTTCATGATTTTAGATCCTACCCCATCCAATCACCTTTCCTTGATCTTAGCAATTGACCTTTAAAATATTTTTTCTTCATCGGTTGTTGTCCATGCTCTCCAAGTGGATGTCATTTGATTTTTTTCTTTTTAATTTTAGTTTCTTACATCCTTTTCATGGGTACCCATAATGGGGGGGAGGGGAGCTCAAGCCCTCTCCCCCCTCTTTAGAAATTAGTACTTCCTTGCTTTCAATACTATTTTTTCGGAAAAAATATAAAAATATTTCTTCTTAACCCTTGAATGAATAAGTTATTAAAAATGTCAAATTTTAATAACTCTAATCTGCCCTGAAATTGCTTTCCATGGGAAAAAATATCCTGCTAAACCATCGGGAAAATATCAGAGCCCCTCTCCCTTAAAATATCGCTCATGATTCTTTTCCAGAGTTTTTTTTTTTTTTTAGTTTTTTGGTTGAATTGTTTTCACCAAACACGAGTATTGGTTCAAAAACGGCTGATAACATTTTTGTTTTGTATAATTCCTTCATGCTTTAAGTCAAACTCTTTCCATTTACTGTTTAAAATTCAAGTGAATAATTACAAAATTCATATGGAAAGCCTTTTATTTTTCGTAGTTTCTCTCTTTATTTATTTTGCATTCAAGAATTCTTTCGTATTTAAAGTAAACGATCAATGGCAATATAATGCAGAATTTTTTGTAGGAAGCATAGTGTCTTTCCTGGTAGTTAGACTTTGATGTAGACGACCACAAACTGCTGATATTACTCTGCTGTTATTACGTAATTCAGTGTTAGAAACTCGTTAGCGTGGGGAAGGAGTTGTAAAAGGAAAGGCATACAAAAGGGGCGAGGGGGAGTCTACGACGTTAACAAATTCAATACTGTCGTCCCCGCTTAATCGGGTGACGGATAAACGAATACTCCGCTTATTATACGAATAAAATATCTCGGAGCCGATGCCATAGCCGGCCACCTTGTCTAGTGGTCAGAGCAGTCTGCCACGGATGAAGTGTCCCCGGGTTCGAGTCCCGGCTTGGGCATGGATGTGCTTTCTCTCTCCGTCCTTGTCCTTTCCTTGTATGAATGTGTTGTTGTGTGAAAGATTGCCTAATGCCTACCCTAGAAACGGGTACCTATGGCATGCGTGTACTGTGGAAATCGGACTTCACACCAACTTACGGTACAGTTGGAAAAGTGAAGCAGCGCACCCCAAATTGCCAGCCTAGCTGGCACACGACAAAAAAAAAAAAAAAGATGCCGTAGAGGTAATGTTAAAGATCCCCGCTTAATCAAATACCCCGTTTATACGAATAATATTTCTTGGAACCGACAGTATTCGTTTAAGCGGGGCGGATAGTATTTTCAAATAAAGTAACTTCTGTAAATAAATAAATAAAGTTTATAAACAAACAAAAAAGAACGAAGCGGAAAGCTCGTTACTTGGTCTCGTTACTTGGTCGGTGTTTGTAAAAAAAAAAACAGAAAAGAAAAAACACATAGCATAAATTTAGTATCAAGTTCTTCAATGATACACATAAAAAGATATGTTTGTGATTACTGCACTTCCCCAAAAATAAGGTATAATTAAAAAAAAAAAAGATGAGCATATTTTTTCTGGTTATTTCTAATGTAAGCCCTACTGCTAAAATAAGCCCTAGTAAAGATCGACTTTCAAGGGAGTGAATGAATTCATGAGTGTAATACTAGAGCGCAATTAGGAGTTCTGGAGCTCTCCCCCAGTACTTTCTCAATCTGAAGAATCCAAAACGCCATTTCACGTTGTGTTTGATTTAACGGGTCCGACTCTGTCCACGCTTCAAGGTATGATTGTAGTAAGGATTATATTCATTTTGGAATGTTTATTGAAAAGGAATAAATGCATTGAACTTGAATACATTTCTTCAATTTAAATAGTAGATGTATTTCTTGTAAACCCAAATAAATGTGTTTTATAAACATGAATGTGAACAAATATTGCTTGATGTGCAGAAAAAATATTTCGTTACCAGAAAGTAAGCTGAAACGAATCTTTCGCGATAAAAATTAACATAAAATCAGATCTTACTTCCAGAAAAACATGTGATGTGACTGCTCATGGCAAAAATTAGACGCTTGTTATAACCCAGAATTGTATGAAATCTTTCAGGGGAATTTCTCTAGCATTTTAACTATGTTGCGTTTTATTTTTATTGGACCACTTATGAATTTCAACAGACGCTATTATTCCCGGTGTGTATGAATTAAATTATTTTTATTTTTGAATAATGAAGGTGTTAATAGCCTCAAATCTGCCTACAATTAGAGAGAGACAAATGTAGGGCTTTTTAAAACTTTCTGAGGTAGTGGAATTTCTTTTGCATTGAGCTTAAGTGGTGGTATATAGCAATTCATAGCGTTATAGGGGAGAGGAGGGTATTAATTCGCATCTTTAAATAAAGAATTTGTATGTTTTTTTGAACACCCCCAACCCCACAAATCAATACACAAATTCAAGAAATCGAATTTTGAATTGAAAGAAACATTTCTTTCAAATTCGTGTATCATTTTTATTTAAAATGTTTCTGTCCATCTCTGTTCTACGCGGGTAATTTCTCTGAAATTGAAGACTTATTTGAAATTGCAAAAAAGTTCTTTAAAAAAAGAAAATTTGTGGTATTTTTCTTTTCGTTAATTATATTTTTCGAAAGAACGATGCTAGTTTTAAACCTTTCTAAGTAACAATCTATTTATTAACTTGTTAAATAGCCCTTACAAATTGCTTATTTTTCATCTATAGGAAAGAGAAGAATTGAATGAAAAAATCATCATTGCTCATCTCTGGCTGTTGCATGCCATAGTTGAAGGATACAAGAATAATAGCTTGGTAAATATTTTGTTTATAATTATTTTTCTTGTACTAAAGTTTCGATATCTTTTAAATTCAAACAAACACTAAAGCGTCAAATATCCGAACTAATTGGGACCATACAAGGACATCATTTCAATAGCAATAAATTTAATGTTTATTGACACATTTATAATATTTACACAGGGAAGTCATTTCAAGTTTTTCAGGGGGGGGGGGCAAAGGGTGTAAACACAATGCAATTTCATCGGAAAACAGCAAAAACCACGCCCCTTTATGTGTAAATACATTGACTTCTCAAAGCCAGGGGGGGGGCAATCGACCCCCCTGCCCCCCCCCTAAATGACGGGCCTGGGACCATAGGAAATTTTGATTTATAAGTTGATCGGATTTTCGAAAATAACCAAGAAAATGACGTTAAGGAAAATAGTATGCCATTTAATTAAATAAAGTGACTGTGTGCAATATGTATATGTACATAACATGCAATAAAGGACATAACTGTACCTCAGAACCAGACTAACGTAAGTCCACTTTCGTCATTTTTCAGTAGAGGGGAAAAACGATGTATTCGACAATCGTTTTTCCCCTCTACCAAAAAATGACGAAAGTGGACTTACGTTAGTCTGGTTCTGAGGTACAGATAACGCTTCAATATGTCATTTTTTTTTTTTTTAAATTAACAAAAATTAGCTCTTATAGTTTAAAGGAAAGATGGTAAGTATTTACAGTACGGTATGTTTTCCGTGCGCAGTAATGAAACAAAGAAAGTTGAATGAATTTCTGGACGATACACTAACTTCACACAAAGAAAGATGAATTTCTGTAAAGGAAAACTGATTTTAACTCATTTAAAAAATTTCGACTGACAGAGATTTGAAATCTGCGCTCGGATTTTTGACATTTCAGATTTTTGAGTTTCGGATTTTTGACGTTCTATTGTATGTGATTTTTCAAATTTAGATTTTTTTAAACAGAGAAATTCGACCAGTGTATAAACGTGCCATAACAAATAAAAAGTTCGTTATTTTTTATTCCAATTTTTATTTATTTTTAAAATTAGGTTTTTGAAACATTTTGCATAAATTGATTGGAAACAATCACTTAATTCTATTAAATTCTATACAGAAAATTTGAAAATTGTGATTTCGTTCATTGGTTAGACGTGCACATTTACTGGGTTATCGCACCACTTTCTGCTTCTGCATCTGAAAAAACTTGAAGCAGGATAAAAAGGTTCTCCCAATCTTGGAAAATAATAATAATAATAATAATAATAGTAATACTATAACAAGTAATTAATAAAACAGTTTTACTGCCATGTAGCTTGTTGTAAATGATATTATGAATTTCTGGAAATAAAATTGTACGTAAGTGTTCATTTTCTCATCACGCCCCTTTTTCAATGAAGCCCCTTTTTTTCTCAGATAGAATCATTTTGCTGCATATTTGTTTTACTGCAAGGAAACCTCCGTCTTAAAATATCTACTGGCAGATCGTATCACTGAATATTCGTTTCTCTGCAATTGAAACTACGTCCTAACGAGAAAATAACATCTACCAGCAGATCGAATGACTGGATATTTTTATTTCGCAGCAATGAAACATTTGTCTTAGACAGAAAACTAATCTACTGACAGATATATCATTGAGTATTTTTGTTTCATTGCAATGCCACCTCCATTCTAACAAGAAAATATCTTTAGGCAGATCGCATCACTTGGTATTTTTGCTTCACTGTGTAACACTTTCGTCTTAACAATAAAACTACGTCGATAGCAAATCGCATCACTGATTTTTTTTTTCAGTGCATTACATCTTCATCTTAACAAAAAAAACTACATCTACAGGCAGATCGCATCACTGAATTTTTTTTCCCACTGCATAACATCTTCGACTTAACAATTAAAACCACATCTACAGGCAGATCGCATTACTGAATGTTTTTTTCACCGCAGAAAACTTTCGTCTGAACAGGAAAACTACATCTACAAATAGATCGCATCACTGAATATTTTTTTCACTGCAAAACACCTTCGTCTTCACAAGAAAACTACATCTACAGGCAGATAGCATCACTGAATGTTTTTCTCACCGCAGAACACCTTCGTCTGAACAAGAAAACTACATCTACAGGCAGATCGCATCACTGGATATTTTTGTTTCAGTGCAGTTATGCAATTGTCTTAACAAACAGAAAAAGTGCACTTAATTTCTGAGAACAATCGAATAGTTGAATTAAAAATACTGGTTTCCTAACCTTTTATGCTTGAACAACACTTGACATATTAAGTTTAAGGAATGCTATTGTTTACATAGTAGTAATTTTTCCCACGATGTGGATTTCTTTATTTTTTTGCAATATTATGCTTACTATTATTTGTATAAAATAAAAACGAAAATTATATCACCAAATCAACAGATTTTTTTTTCTTTATGAGGCTATTTATTTGAAATTTTGATCGATAGTGACTCAGTTGAACAAAAACTTGAAATATATTTTTTTCAATTACTTGAAGAATGTATAATAGTCGTCTGCTGAAAAATTGCAGTCTGAAAAATAGATTGAGATAGAAACCTTTCAGAGAAACAATATTTTTTTTTTTTTGTAAAGTAATGAAAATGCGTATAAATAATTTTACCTTTATTTCAACTGTAAAATACTGGAATAGATGCAACAAAAAAGCTTAAATAACGCTTTCAAAATAAATATAATAAAATAGAAATAAAATGAGGATAGTATTTCTCAAAAGTCCTACTAGAAAGAAATGTTTTTAATAGACAGCAGCAATCTCAGCTTTCATTTACTTGAAAAAATACGTACAAATGATTTCATTTAATATTAATAAACTGTATTCGTAAATAACCTTTCCGGTAAAAAGAAAAAAAAATCAATAATAAGATGCAAAAAGATTTATGTCTACCTCTATAAATAAACACATAGACAATTCAACGTTTGAATTTCCCTATTGTAAGATTTAAGGGAAAGGGGGAGAACTACAAATGTTTTAATATTTTGTGCAATTCATCCAAAAGTGTATTCATCAGGTACTGTTTGAATGTTATGATTATTTATTTTTATTTTTCTCCTTTTTACAGAATTTAACAGCTGATGTGAAAAGAGGTTCAAGCACTGTAGCTTTTGAAAAGTTACCGAAAATTTCTTACGTACTTCCAACACCTGAAATCAATATTCCTAACATTACTTTATCTTTTGTTGCACAACTTCTTGGTCAAAATGGTACGCATTAATTTTGAAAAATAAAAAATTGTATTTAACTAATTGTT
Source organism: Uloborus plumipes (assembly GCA_038373865.1). Taxonomy (NCBI): domain Eukaryota; kingdom Metazoa; phylum Arthropoda; class Arachnida; order Araneae; family Uloboridae; genus Uloborus; species Uloborus plumipes. Next base: position 29,359 of record JAXGGA010014684.1, read on the forward strand.
GTAACAATTAAGTGGAAATAAAATAGTTTTACTGGATAATTGAAAAAAAAAAGGTGGCTGGTAGGGTCTTATAAGGCCACCAAATTTGAGAATATTGGACCAACAATTCTCTGCTGGCGATAGAATTAAAGAGCAAATTGTTTAAGTTTCAGTTAGCTGCTGCTAAATGTCTCAGTGTCTCATAGTATGTGTCCCACTTGTCATTTATTATTCAGTTAGTCAAAACAGAGTATCAAGGGAGAAGTAATTCAGAATTTTATGATTGACTCCCCCCCCCCTATGTCACCAGACCTAACACCACGCGATTTTTTCTTGTGGGAATATATAAAGGATATTCTGTTTATGCTTTAACCTGCCAATTCTTGTCAATTGAAAAAAAAAGGATGTTTGCAGCAATTGCTTCTGAAACTGAGTGCATTCTACAAGTGCAAGGTAGGAGTTTGTGATATTGTTCCTACTATTTAGAGGAGGAAACTTAGGACAATCTAAAAACAAAAAAAAAAAAAAAAAATCTTTTTACCATTCTTTTTGAATTACTCTGTATAACTAATTCTTGATTTAAACACAATGCTTTATTTTTGCTTTAGACACAGTATTAACATAACACACACACAGAGAGAGATTATATCTGATTTCAAAATTTGCTGAACGATCACGGCAGCAATTTCTTTTGTTTTAACTAAGGCTCCTATAAGAGGGGAGCTGACTCATCCGACATTTTGGTTCCAAAACGGTGGGCGTGGAACCACTGGTATCTGTACTCAAGACGCATTGAAGAAAAGTGGAAGCTAAGCTTGAATTGTAGCTGCATAGATGATATTCGGCTATTTTTGTCTATATGACAGAAACATTTCATAAACTCAGGCTTAAAACAAGTGCAATATGAAAATAGACCCAATTTCATTAAACATTTCCCAATAAACTGTTTTTAAATTCGAGAAATAAGTTATCTTTTTTAATTTACCTAATATGGTGCTTTATCCAACTAATCATAAGTTATTTTACGGCAGAGCAACCAGGTATAATATTAATGTGTTTCAAATACCTGTAACAAGGCTGGATCCAAGAACGTCTTGGAACCAAAATGTCGGACAAGTCAGCCTGTCCTCTAAAGGAGCTCCAGTTTTAACCACATGCAATATTGTGGTGGAATTTTTCGTGCATATTTTAATAAAACAGTTTGAAGAGCTCTTTTGGGGGATGGGGACTATTTTTAAATCTACATAGAAGGGCTCTTATACTACTCCTACTAAAAGATGTTCCCCTTATAGGTCTGACCCGTTTACAACTAGGCTGACATGGCCTTTCAGTAGCCCTGGTCGCTATAGTAACTTCTTAATTTATTACAATGGGCAGCATAGTGACAAGCATTCTTTTGAAATAATTTGTATTTTAGAAATTAAATTTATTACCTGCAATTTAGTCTGATTTTAAATTCTGTGTGAAGGTTGCCGAGAGACTTCTTTTAAATTTTTATTTCAGACGGGAACTTTTTGTGCACATTTTAATTAAATAAACATACAGGTTTTTTTGTTTGGGCAAGTCTAAATTCTGCTGGAATGTGTCCGAAGCGACTTTCTCCTTCTTACCACTTGTAACGGCATGGGAGGAAAATTATCCTGTGCAGATAAAACAGTTGATTGTGTCGCAAATGAATCTGATTCGATATTGATACATTTTGAAAGCTACAGCTTTCAGCCTGTTAGAAGTGTCACCCCCCCCCTCCTCAATAAATAAATTAAAACAAAATCAACGTTTCCATTTCATGAAACAAGCAGAGGTTAATAAATGTAGACGAAGAAGTTAAATACAGTTGTGTGAATCTATATTGTTTTAATATTCCACATTTTAAGCATATACCCTGTACTATTCCCCAGAGAAATATGTAATGACAGACATGTTTTTATTTATGTTCTTATTTGCTTATTTTTAACAAATACCATCTAAATCTTTTAAATTTTTCTATCTCCATAGTAAAATATTTC
>JAXGGA010014685.1:0-31343 GCA_038373865.1 Uloborus plumipes
CTACCTCGAAAATGAATCCAGGAAAAATGTATCATAGCACTTACCTTCAGTTGAATGATGAGAAAGAATTATTTTAGAAGCTTGAAATGTGTGTTGTACTTTTACTGTTACATAGATAAACACAAATCAAAAGGAAAAAAAAGAACGACTTAAGTAGGGGGATGTAGATAAGTATTATAACCCCCAATATTTGGGTTTGACAGTTTGGAGGAAAAGAAGTTTGTTTACTTTGTCACCCTGAAGCGCATTTCTCTTTTCGCTGACTATCCCACCAGTCAGGGAAAAAACTCTTTCCGATGGGACAGAAGATGCCATCACTGCTAAATACTTAAGCGCAACTTTTACAAGTACTGAGTTTTTGAAGTTATAATTTTCACCGTAGTACTGTATAGGGTTTTCCTTCAGTTTAAGAACTGGAGCCTTGAAATACACAGCAAGTTCTGGCACCAGACTACCTGTGTCGAGTTGTTCCAATAATTTAGTCCTCTTCCTAACACTCCAGTTGTCTTCCACCATCTTGTGGTGATCTTCCCAAAAATCAACTTCTGCACAGAAAAATGAATCTTAAAAAATGTGTGAAAACAAATGAACTTTTTTGAGTAAAACTATAAGTAAATTCAATTACCCAACGAGCAAAATGGAGCTGGAGACACTTGTTCGTCGTCTGATTCCGATGATTCTATCTCATCCTTAATTTCATTGTTCAGTTTTTTGATCCACTGGTCTAGTGCCGTCTTGTCTTCAAAGTGAAGATTTTTGAAACGCGGATCGAGCAATGATGACATAGCAAAAAAACGATTGCTTTCAATGTCACCAAATCTTATCTGAAATTGTTTCAAAATATTTACTTTAAGTTGTTCAGCAAGCTCTGAAAAGCATGACACGTCCTTGATTTTTTTTCTCCATCAGCTTAACAATTGGTATAACACAATTCGCAGTTACAAATTTTTCTCCAGATGCTTGCCTTGTAGCAAATTCTATACTTTTGTACAATGAGCAAAATTCCATCAAAAACTCCACTTCTGAAGCTGAAGGCATTGGCGACGCTGATTTACTGAAATTAACTATGCTCGCCACATCCTCTCTCAACTTAAGAAATCTTTCTATCATGTAATAAGTTGAATTCCACCTGGTTGACACTAGGGATGGACCGGATAGTGATTTTGCCGGATACCGGATATCGGATATCCGGTGGCTCATCACACACCGGATATCCTGCGGATATCCGGCATTACAATTACATTGCATGTTCGCTTATTTTTATGTAATGCAGCTTCAAAACAATAAATCAAAGTTGTTTCTCGCATAATTTCTTTAAGAACATGTTAAGGGTGAATATCAGGAAAAGTGCCAATTTGACCATGGAAATTTTCAATTTTTAAAGATACTCATAAAATTAAATTAATTGGGTATTTCAAATACACATTAGTAACAATATTTTTTAAAAATTCGGGGCATGGTCAAAGTGAACATTTACCCCTCTTTTAGGGGGGGGTTGTCTTTGAGCGTTACCGACATGATGAGAATGCTACCGAACTGACAAATATTACAGATTTTACACTTAGTGCACAAAAGTAAACACTTTCACTACCTTTTATGTTTAAAAACAAAATAATTATTACTTAGAATATAATAATATTTTCAGAGCCTGAACGCTTTTTAGTTTTATAAATAAAATTAGAGACTAATTAAAAGTTAGTTAAAGTCTAAATAAGTGCGACAAAGTTTTTTTCAAACAGATAAATAGGTGAATAGTTAAAAATAAAAATAAAATGAAATTCTTAACACAATCTTTAAAAACGAAATTAGATCAAGACAGTCAGAGTTTGGCGGGGGAGGGAGATTTTCACTAAACTGTTCTTAAGTTTTCCATTTTAAAACAAAATTATATTTTTGGGTGCAGTAGTTAGAAACGAAGGTCAGAATATTGATGATAAAGAAAAGAGGGTGAAAAAGGCAATAATTTTGTTTGAAAACTCAAATTTTGTGGAAAAATTAATGTTTTTGAAGCATTTAAAAAACAATGAATAAACTGCTAAAATGGGAAAATTTAGTAGGAAAAACGATGCACTTGAATCTATCTTTGTACTTTAAAACTCAACAAACTCATAACACGAAGAAAAATTGCGAAAAAACATCGGTAACGCACGCATCAGTTTCGTAACAAATACCTTCTACTTCGGCGCTGCCGACATGACCGCTGCCGACATGACAAATTTCCCGCAATATGATAGCTGAACATTCCTAATTGAAGATTCGAAAAATAAAAACACCTTATTATGTCCATGAATGATAGGTTTTCTTTTTCCATTAATGCAAAAATAAATTGTAAAAATTACTTTCTTGTTCGTGTCTTAAATTCACGCTGCCGACATGACACTTCATTAGGTAGAAACAGAAAAGTCAAGATTGAAAAAATCCTTACCTGTAATTTAATTGCGGGACGCCGAAGTGAAAAATTTTCCATCGGAACTTGAAACATCACATATTAAGAGCTTCTCCCAGCGTAATTTTTTTGGCGACAAAAAATGTTTTGTCTAGATTTTATCATTCCGGAAGTTGGTTACACTTCGTCATGTTCATAGAAAACTTGTGACAAGCAGAAATTGCTTTTTTTATCGATCTAAATTCATTTTATCTAAATCTCAAGAGTTAAATCGTCATAGATGAACACAAAAACACGTTATTTCCTTTTGTAGTGTTGTTTCTGCTGCGTATGTTTTATAATCCACAGGAATTTTTTATGAACTTTGCGATTCGTATGTGTGACGCGCTGCCGACATGACATTGAGACAATAAAAAGAGTTTCTATTAGTCACAAATAAAGTAAAACCTGAAAATTTTGTCATAGGATTGTATGTGCGACGCCAGTTTATGTGGAATGGGAAAAGAAAAATTTTTGGGGGTATTAGAGAGGAGATTTGTGTGTAGATTGCTTGAGAGAATAAATACATTTGTGACTTAAAATAGCACTTTTCCTTGGTATTCACCCTTAAATACATTTAAATTAATTTTTAAAGCCTCTATTTTATTTGTACAGGATAGCGCTACATATGAAATGAAACACTAGCATATTGTGATTTCTTTCTAAATTATGTATTTTTATCAAAATAGACGAAACTTTAAAAGATTGAATTAAATATTTCTGTATATACTCAAAGTTTAAACTTTTAATTATTCTTAGTTTAAATTTTAAAGCTTTTCTGTTTCAATATCATTTCAATAGGTTTCTACGTAAATGATACAGTTATTAAATATTTCACCAATATAAAAAAAAAGAAAGAAACAAAGAAAGAAAAAAGGAAAAAAACTAACTTTTTTTTTTTTTTTTTTTTTCAAATTGATACATATTTTATTAAAATTTTATGAATTTAAACTTCATTACAAAGTAACACATTTTCTTATTTCTAATTTTGCAATAATATAAAGCAAAATTTTGCTTTGAAATTTCTTTTTTTTAAAGAATAATATGCATGTAATTTTTCTAACATACAAGTTAAAGAAGAAAATATTAAAACAGGACCATGTGTTTAAATAATAATAATAATAATAAAGTTATACTCAAATAATCAGTTAAAAATTTTATATAACTCCAAAAAACAAAGGAACATGTTTTCTGAAGATTCAAATCAGCAGTTTAAATATACTTTTAAGAGGTATGCTAAAGTTGTTCACTTTTTAAAAAACAAATGAGTAAACTTTACTTAAATAATCAACTTGAAATTTTACTTTAGTTCCAAAAAATTAAGATACACATTCTTAAAAGTGGCAAATTATCATTTTAAATACATTAAGGGTCATGCTAAACATATTCACTTTTTTAAAAACAAATTAACGATCACCTCGAAATTCAACTTCATTTTGAAAAAATAAAAATATATTCCGAGATGCAAATGTTATATTTATGGGTTATTCCAGCCAAAATGGTACAAATCATGTCTGAAATTGTCGAGTTAAGTTTATCAAATGAAGTAATTTTCGCCAACTAATCATTTTTAAGAATTATTCTCTGTTTATTTGTGCATAATAAATAGGGTGATTCAGAAATATATGGAAAAATATAAACTTTGTATTTTTGTGAGTCTTACCCTCTTATTTTGTGCCACTATATACACTGATTATTTGTGCAAAATTTTGGCAAAATATATTAATATTTAGAGGTCGCTCAAACGCCTTGAAATTTCGTGATATTGACAAAAACGTGATCGTAAATGATATCTATAGAAAAAAAGTAGCCTTTGTATTTTTGTGCGTCTTACCCTCTTATTTTGTGCTACTATATACACTGATTATTTGTGCAAAATTTTGGTAAAATATATTAATATTTAGAGGTCGCTCAAACGCCTTGCAATTTCGTGATATTGACAAAAACGTGATCGTAAATGATATCTATAGAAAAAAGTAGCCTTTGTATTTTTATTCGTCTTACCGTCTTATTTAGGCCCTTTATATACACTGAATTATTCGCCCAAAATTTTAGTAAACTATATTTACATTTAGGAGTACTTCAAATTTTGTGATAGTGGCACAAATGCGAACGTAAATAATAATAATAATAAAGTTACTTTATTGCTTTTTTATATCTCCGAAGAAAAAAAGCGTGCAATCACAAAATGAACTATATATCTGAAAAACCAATGAAATGCAGAAAAGTATGAAAACTAATCAAATACGGAAAAAATATAAAAAACAAATTTAAATACATTAAATATATAGTAATTCGCTCATTAATTCTTGCAATACTTTTTAAGGTTACTTTTTTGCAACTTTGAAACCTTTTCTGTGTTCCTGTACCACTTGAAGAAGACACTGTCTTTGTTTTTCGTCGTTAGTGATAGTCTTAACAAATGCTTCAATAAGGGCCATGCCACGCTCCGTATTGTCGTTTACAATCCTCAGTTTCTTTGGTAGTATAAAGCCTTGTTGGTAGCTATCTTAAAGATTCGAATGCTCAGGATCAAACAGCTGATATATTTTGAGTTTCTTCTTTACATGAATAAGGACGCTAAAAATATTCCAAATCATTTCTTAGTGCTTGCACAAAAAGGGTTGCTGGGAACCCAGCTCTTAGATATTCTTTCCCATTAACGATAAGAATGTGAAAGAAATCACATTCATATGTTACGAATACCTTTTGTTTGTCCAGCTGCAAGTTTGAACTGGTTGAGAAATATCCATAACTTGAAGCCATAAAGAATCTTTAACACAGATATAACACGAGGAACCACTCCTGGGACACGAAAACATACACCAAGAGAAGGTGCTCTGCTCAAGAAAATCGCACTAAGCTCTAGTATCTTCCTTGGACACTTCTTTTGCATGGGTCATCAGAAGTTAACTTTGCGCAACTTCCATTACTAGTTGCACGTTGCTCTGAATGTGCTACCAACTCCTCAACCTCATCGTTCCTCACTCCAGGTTTAAAATTGGAATGTTTTATTCTGGACTATGATTGCTAAAACCGCTTAAAAAGCAGTATTGTAGATCCAATGGCAGTGGATGGTTCCACGCAATTGCGTGAACATCGCATCTGACATTGCACGCAATCAAATACCCCAATTCTACCTATTTCTTGGTTTATCGGTTAAAATACCGAGAGACCAAGAGTAGAATAGACTTCGGTTGTAATACCACAGAAAACACAATGTCTAAAATATAATGGCGGAAAGCAAAATATAAAAGTGGCTTCCCTATTTTTTTTCCCAAGTTCAAACATGATCCAACTTTAGTACCGGCAATGCATGTCGTATTGAAACACATACCACGTACGAGCTCAGTAAGTTCCCATTTATCTAACTGGTTATTATATAGCAGCATTTTCCGTAGCAATTCCAATGCCTGACTAACTTACTAGAACCCAGAAGTAAATCATCAATGCTTGTGGTCCTGATACTAATACTGTTATGAAACCCACCGATCATCCTTCATTTTCCCAATATATTTTGCATAAATGTTTCGTTCCAGTGAACTATCAAAGGAAGTCCTAGATTTAAACGACTTTTGTAAGTTAACGGCCAATTCAGAGCGAATAGTTTGCATTTACCGTTTTATGGACGTTGTCAAATCCTCCCCATTTTGACCCATACTTTGTACTGTAGCAGCTACTATCAAAGTGGCTTTCTGTCACTTATACTGGGCCCTGTCTAGAGTATGGATGCTAGGTGTTTTAGCCAAATAAACTCATACACCTCAAACAACCGAAGATAAAACAGAAACCGAGCTTGCAGCTGCATTTTCTATACCCAAACTCAGGTAAGAGATAATGTAGCTTTGGAGCTGTGGGGGGGGGGGGGGGAGGGGGGTAGTAATCGTTACAACTCACTTTGAGCTATTATTTTATTCACTAATTACTTAGTAGAGTAAACTAACGTTTTAAGTTATTCCATTTTATATGAAGAATAATATTATTTCGGGTAATGAAGCTATATACTCCAAGTCTCGAAATCGCTAATTTTCAACAGAATTCGATCGCGTTGAGCGACCTCTAAATATTATTCAATTGAGCTAAAATTTCACATACATCACATTCATGCATAGTGTAAAAAAACTGCGGGGTAAGAGCAGAGAAATTCAAAAAATTTTTTTTTTGAATCACCCTAATAATAAAGTGTAAATGACTTGTATATATGAGTCATTTATTAAGGGTTTTGAATAGTTCGACCACTTTGTGTAACAGAGGAGGCAAATGAGGTTTGAAAAATATATTTCTAATCGTAAAGAAAAGTTTATTACAGAACAAGTATAAAATGAACTAAGCATCCTAAAACTAATTCTGTCTGCAATTTCAAGAAAAAATATTTTTTGCACTATTAATGCGACTGTAACAGAATGGACATCCCACAGTGCAAATTAACTATCATCAGCAAAGAATTTTAGGCTTATCTTAGTTACTGATTATATAATTCAATGTATCAAAGTAATCAAAGCAGATACATTACTTGTACTTATTTAAAAAAATATCATATTGAATGCGATTGCTTATTTTATTTCTGAAAGGCTTGTAACAGAGTGGACAGTTTGAAACATAAAAAAAATCTAGGAACAAAGATAAATAGGTGTTTTTCCAAGATTTTTTTGTTTACATACATAAAAATAAGCAGAAAGGGTGTCAGAAGCATTTTTTGTGCTGTGCATTGTAAATGATTTTGTTGTTGCATTTCAGCTTAATCTTAAATTGCATTTTAAGTCCTAGCAATTTGAAGCTGGGGCAAATCATTTTTTCCTTCTTTTGCCAAAGAATTTTTTTTTTTTTTTTTTTTTTTTTGGGGGGGGGGGGGTCCTTTATAAGTGGCTTATGCCTAAATAAGTAATACTTGGTTACACACAATTAGATGGAAAACAAATAAAAAAATATAATTAATTGGTGGTAAACATTAAAATAAATTCCCAAAATTCTGAAGTATCGGGACTGATTTGTACCATTTTCGCTGAAATGACCGATATATTATCATCATTATTTAAAATTATTCTAAACATGTTCACTTTAAAAAATAAATTAATAAACTTATATCTAAATAATTAACTTAAAGTTTTACTTAAATTCTAAAAGACAAAATACACTTTCTAATGATGCAAATTAACATCTTAAATACAGTCAAGTCTCAATAGCTCATAGTCCCAAGGGACCGGCTAAAAACTTAGAGTTATTGATAGTTCGAGTTACAAGCAGTTCCTACCGTCTTTCCAAGAATTTGGGACCAAATGAAAACTTTGAAATGAAGGTATATTTGAGTTTGTAAAGCTTTGAGTTATCGAAACTCGATTGAATGTTATTGAGGGTCATGCTCAACATGTTCTCGAGGAGTTACGGAGCGGCGTGACAGACGTGAAAAGATTCTAATAGCAGAGAAATATCTTTTCTGAAAGGAAGGTATTACAAAAAGAAAGAACGAAACGAAGTGCAAAATTCAAAATTTCTTTACACACATTTAAACTCTTTTAAAAAAAAAAAAAAAAGCATGGTTTTAAGTTGCGACGATTCATGGGGACAGATGTTTTCATTATCTAAAAGAAAACTTTCGTCAATGTTAGATAGGTTATTTAGTGTATGTTATTTTCAATTATAATAAAGCAATAATAGAGGCAAAGTAAAAAATATCTAATTACAACATCATTGGGTGTTAATAGATCGCAATTTTTGTTAGAAGCACAAAAACTAAAAATAAAAGAATTCAATAAATAAAATAATTTGAGAATTTATATTAAAAGCTACTGCGATTAATTTTTATGAACTAACGATATGATCGTAAGTTTTTTTCAAACTTTTGTCGCACATTAATCCTTGAAGGTTTCTAGCCTTTTATTTCTAAATATTTTAACTAAAATATTTTTGAAAAGCTGAAGACAATCATATTTTATCTGGCAATTGTGAAAAATCAAATATGCAGAATGCTTCCATGTCCAGTACACAGTCGGAGGAATAACACAATTTTTGTTTTAGAAGCAAAAATTGGTAAAAAGGAAAGATGAAAAGTAATTACATCATCTAAAAGGTTTATCAAACAATGAAATTTTTAACTAAGATTTTTATAAAAAAGAAAATATTTAATTAGGTCCTCACATCATACCGGATAACCCTCACATCAATTCCGGATATTCCCCACATCAATACCGGATACTTAGCCGGATATCCTGCAAAAATCTTCCGGATATCCGTATCCGGGCGGTCAGCCGGATCGGATATCCGGAAGTACCGGATACTTAAAATATCAGCCGGATAGGCCGGATACCGGATAGTTACCGGATATCCGGTCCATCCCTAGTTGATACACATTGAATTAAAGTGTATTCAGTTTTCTTCTTAAGTTCATCACTACCTACCACGCTGTGCTTGAACCATCTGACAATGCTTTTAACTTTATCGATAATTTTAACTACTTCTGGCAAGGACTCATACGATTTTTGCGCCATTAAATTTAGTAAATGAGCAAAACACTGGCCATGCTTTTGTTTCCCGTATGCTTTTTCCACTGCGCGTACAATATTTTTCCCTCCATCAGTTATAACAGCAGTAATTTTTTTCTTTTGTTATACTCCACTCGGAGCATGTTTTCGCTAGATGATCAGCCAAATTTTGTGCGGTGTGACTTTCATGTAATTTATAAATGCCTAATATAACAGATGCAAGCTCCCAAGTTTCAATAAAATGCACTGTTACACAAAAAAAGCTTCTCGTTTGGTGTGTTTCAGTCCAAATATCAGTGGTGAGACACGCATTTGCCACATTTCCTAGTCTCTCTTTTACGATATGAGCCACTGTTTCATATTTCTGATCAATCAATGCATCAATTGTTCTCCGTGATGGAACCGTATACAACGGCACAGTTACTTTTAACAAATTTTTGAAACCCTCATCTTCAACTATTGAGATTGGTTGAGAATCCCTGCAAATCATATATAATATAGCTTGTGACACTTTGCTATGCATACCACCACCATCTTTAAAAGATGTTAGTTTAGAGAAACTTTCTTTCAAAGTTTTTTGATGGAACCTTGAAGCTGAAGCATCGTATTTATTCACAACAGTAGAATTTTCACTAACAGGTTAAGTTCACGCAGCTCTTCCTCTTCAGCTAAAGTTACAGCGGATGAAGAACATGGAATGGGTTCAAAGTCTGGATTGTGTGATTTGCCTTTTACTTTAGACTTATCTGAGGATTGAAAATATTTTTCATGAATATCTCCATGCTTTGATTTCAGGTGCCCAATCAAGTTTGTAGTATTTCCAGATGATTTCAGGGATTTCAAGCAAATATTGCATTTTGCTAATGTAGAAGAAGTTTTGGAGAAATATTTCCAAATGAGACTTTTAGGCAGCATAACTGAACTAGAGACGTTTCGTCCCTTTAATCAAATTCTTATTTCACAGAATAATTTTCAAGAGAAAAAAGAAGCACTGAATTTCACATCATCACAATAAAAGAAGCACTAAAAGCCTTTATCTGTTAGTGTCAGTACTAGGATTCTCTAACTACGATACATATAAAACCGCATTTTGCAAGTCAACTGCAAAAAGCAAACAAAACAGATCCAAGAAGGTTTTCCTGTCGCCGTTAATGTTTATGATGTGTCAAAAAAAAAAACCCTCTGTTTATTCTAAATGCATTTATATTTCCGTTAAAGAGGTATAGTTTTGAGAAATTCCAGCCACATCGGCGGCAGCAGATTTACTTTTCTTTCTTTTTTTATGCTATTTTCCAGACACTGCACAGTAGATCACAGGGGCTCAGCTCTAGCACTTTTCAAATGTAGACGAGTTTTTGCTTGTTTGACGGGAATTTAGACTATTTAGGTGTGAAAATGAGATTCAATAAATGATAACTAAAGGACTCCTGCACTTTTTTTTGTCAGACATTAATTCGGGGTGCATATCGTATGTATTACGACATTGGGGATGATGTTTCCGACATTGAATGTTTTTGGGTCTATTTTTTAATGTCAACGTTTTTTCATTTTGAAGATGATGTTTTTTCATCGATGTCACTTCTCTGTGAGAAATATTTCCATATTTAATTAAAAATGAAAGAAACATCGAACCCAAAACATCGATGTTTAAAAAACATCGATGTTTTAACAAAAACATCGATGTTTCCAAAACATCGACATCGATGTTGCAGCCCTACTAACTTGTTTTTGAATGAATGAATACGAACAAGAATATTTAGGCAAAAGTCTGTATTTGAAACATTTTTAAATACTGGCACAATCTACACAGCAGCTTTTTTAATGTTTTGTCTTCATAAATGAATTTTTCTTCCCCCCCTCCATTGTTTTGGTATTAGCGAGTCAATTTAATTGGAGTAACAATCTTATGAGAATATTCTGCATTGAGTTAGATTTTGCATGAAATTTCAATTACAGGTTTGCAATTCTTGTGATCTTGCTCTTTGTCCAGAACCATGCCTCAATCCTTCTTCCGCTTCATTTTCTGCATTGATATACATTAAAATGATGTATATATTTTAAGCTACTGTTTAACTACTATGATTTCTAAATTAATGCATATAAATTAGTTTTGTTTTTCATCTTTTGTATTGCACTAACCATTTATAACATAGTTGCAAGATACTTTAAGAGAAATATTTTTCAGTTACTTTTTGTTTTTATTCCTATTTTATTTATCTATTGTTTTGAGAATAATTTCTTTATACACGTTTAAATATGTCTGTGATATTTTATTTCAGTTATCTGATCTTGTTCTGAATTTGAATGTTTTTTTAATTTAACATATTGTTTTCTTTTGTAGGAACCGTCACTATTCCTGGTGCTGGAGGTGGTAATCTAATTGGCGGATATATTGTGAAAAAATTTAAAATGAAATGTGGCAATATTATTCGTATCTGCATAGTCTTTTCTGTGATATGTCTCGCATTTTCATTTATATTTATTCTTCATTGCCCAGATGCTAAATTTGCTGGTGTCAACGAGCATTTCTCAAATAAGTATGTGATAACTTTAACTCTTAATAAATTAAGATCTCGGTCATTGTAATATCAGAATTTTTCTATTATGTAATTTTAGTACTTAGTAGCTTTTAATTAAAAATGGGCTATTGCACTTTATGAATGGTAAAATCTATACAGTGAAATCTGTGTATAACGATACTCAAGGTATCGAGAAAAAATATCGTTATGGACAGATTATCATCATAGACAGTTTGAGCAAGAGTAGATGGGAAGTTGGCTGGGACCAAACCAAAATATCGTAATAGGCAGGTTTATTGTTATATACAGTATCGTTATACTCAGGTTTCACTGTATAGCTTCAACTGCTTTTAAAATGTATGATTATGTATTTTATTTTTTTACTTAAAATGTAAAAAGTGCAAATTTCAAAGAAAATTTGAAATACAGTTCAATCTCCTCTTAAGCGAGAGGTGCATTCCAATAGACCTCATGTAAGTCGAAATTTTGTGAAAAAGGCACACATAATTTCTTGATAAACATTTGGGATTATTTTGAATACTTGTAAACACCCACAAACTGTTTAAAATCCCTTTTTAAGTAATTCTCAATGTTTTACACATTGAGAGCCGAACTTATATGGTACTTAAAAAAAAAAAAACTATTCAATACCAAATACTGTTGACTCACAAAGAGCGAAATAAGTGCAATACTGCATGTACAGTATACTATAATAATAATAAAATGAGACTCTGTTTTACTACTTTATTGTAGATTAACTAATAATTATAACCAATGAAAATGGTGCTCTGTAGCTGATCAGATCGTTATTTTTGTGTCTTCCTGCATATTAAGGGTCTTCATTTTTTCTTCTTAGTTAAGTCTTCTCTTTCCTAGTTAAAGGTGAAACAGCATGCTAAAGTGTCACAAAATGAAATTAACTTTCACATTTGGAATGAAAAAAAAAACGAGAATATGGAGTGCTTATTTGTATCTGTCAACCCAGTTTAAACTAATACCTCAGTTTCCAAGAAATATTGTTCAATAAAGCATTGCATTTAATTAAGCAGGGAAATTTTCTGTACTTTTCCGAATTCATAATATTTGTCTTAAAACGTACTAATTTTAAATCAATAGCTACATACTTTAAGAAATTGCTATTATTGGTTAAAAGTTTGTGAAAAAGCTTAGTAAACAACAAAATTGTGTAATTAAGAATATGTTTCGTACGCAAATTATAAAATTTGAATTTACAGCTTGAGTTATTAAATCTTTATTTTAGCACCTTTTTTTAAATACATTATTTTTTGAAAAGGTCCATAATAGAGTGCATTGCTTGCTCAAGGTCTTTTGGGAACAATTTTTTAATTCTTTTTTACCCTCCTTGTCTGCCATGTTATATATTTAGTATTTATCATTTTTATTAATGTGAATTTATTATCTATAATGAAGCTGATACTTAAATCCTGCGATTCTCTTCCAAATATTTTTGTTTTGGAAAGGAATTCATATTAGTTCGAAAATTCATTACTTGTGAAAAACTTGCATTATGTGTAAGTTGAATTGCATTGTAGCTTTAGTGCACAAGCCCACTATTCGCTTTATTCAAAGCATCATAACTTAATTCTTCTCATAAGTGTTTATTCAATTAAATTGGTGAATGGAATTAAAAAAGTAGTAAATATCTGCCCTTAACCTCATGTTTAATTTTAATCTCGATAGTGTTAATAAATTAATCTAGCAGTATTTTTTTTTTCTATTTTGATATATGTTATCTGCTTTGCATATGAATTCTTGTTTTTATATTTAAAAGTTAAAAATCCATATTTTTGAATTATGTAAGCCTTGACTTGTGCAGCATTTTACTTATGGATGTTTCTCTTGAGTTAATCATTTTTCTTGTTTCAGAACGGATGGTTCTAGGTTTGTTTCAAGTTGCAGTGCTGATTGTCTTTGTTCAGATCAAAACTATGATCCTATTTGTGGTGTGGACAACACCATATACTATTCTCCTTGTTTTGCTGGCTGTCATCATATGTATCAAGAAAGTGAAAAAAAGGTGAGTGCTTAATTTATCAATTTGCGTTTTGCGATAATCTTGAATGTTTTTGTTATCAGTACACAAAGTTAGACTTCACTGTCAATTAAAGCTAATGAAGCTGTTTAACTAATAAATCCGTGAAATTTTTGACATTAAAAGGATCATGCCATGTTATAAATAGTATGACACTAAATACGGACTACATTATATTTTTGGAATCAATATGTTATTTGAGTGCAACAAAAACCACTGACAGTTTCTGCATATTCAATGTTCAACATCCATCAATTTCTTCTTCTATATTATGCAAATTAATTGGGATAAACCTTTTTTTTTTTTTGGGAATTGTAAGTTGTTTGTCAGCTAGTCTGTCTAGTTTTTTTAGAAGTTACGAGCTCAGTATTAGTAGCATAGCAGGAATACAATTACATTTTAAAGGTGACTTTTTTAAGAAAAGTTGACCAGTTTATCTATCTTTAAATCTACAAAGGGCTCAGCATAGCTATAAGTTATTGAATGTGTGGTAAAAATTAGTTGGGATAAATTTCTGTGTTCTATGTTCAGTTTCATTAAGAATTGGTAGCATTATTGAGAACTGATTCTTGTGATCACTTTGATCTCTTTTCCCCTCACTTTATATGTGTATAAACTAGTGGTCACTTAAATAAAAAAAAAAAACTAATCGCCCCCCACCCCGCCGCCATATTTAAAGACTCAAAACTACACCTAGCCTTGTAAGAAGCTTTTAAATGCTTTGCCATTAAATTTCTACTTCTGCATTTATTCATTTGTTTTTCATTGTGTATTACATTTAAAAATTGGTCTCTTGTGTTTTGTACCTTAAGTAAAATGTCTATAATAAATTCAGTTCAAGAAGTCAATTCAAACCTTAAATATTTATCTGAAAGGATCAAATTGGTCAGTTTGGGTACATCATTCTAAAATCAGAGTACAACTTTTTTAGCATGTTTGCTGATCTATGCAAAAGATGTATCTACATATAACATTATTGACACTTTTATACTTGTTTCTTTACAGGGTTATGGCTCATGCAAATGTATAGAAACTGAAGGCATCAACATGACATTCGGTGGCGAAAATCATACCATCCAAGCTACCCGTGAAAAATGTGATAACATGTGCTTACATGGTCCTCTGTTTTTGGCTGTTATTTTCTTCTGCATGTTCTTCACATTTTTAGTCAGCATGCCATCACTATCAGCTACTTTAAGGTAATAAAATATTTTCAACTAAAGTACTTCTGAATTTGTTCAAAACTTAAAATTAAAAGTTGTAAAGCTCTTTAAGTTTTTCTTCAAGGGTTATTTGAAAAATGTTGTTCCTCCCCCCCCCCCCCGTAGGTTTAGCGCCCTGTTTTGAGTGGTCCCACTTACATACCTAGTGGTCAAGATATATCTATCAAAGTGTTGCAATAGTATAGTATAAATCCCATTTCTTAAAAAAGATAAAAATGGAGACTATTTTAGAAATTTTTCTGCATCAATTATTTTTGAGACTATTTTTCATACTATCTGGCCTCTGCGAAGCCTTCTTACTTGACAGAAGGAACACAAAAACAGATTTTTTTTTGAAGTAATTTTCTGAATAGCAGGAGAATTTCAAGTTGCTTGATTAGTTTTTTGCTGATAGTTGTGAAAAACTCTACTGTATTTAGAAAAATAGTGAATTACGAAGGGGTAAGGGAAAAAATATATTATTTATTGGGTTATTTTATACATAAGGAATATGATAAAGCCCTTCTGGAGAGTATACTAGCAAGAAACTTATTATCTACTAGCTGACCCGGCCACGCGTTGCTGTGGCTAAGCTATGGGTTAAACTATAATGTTTCTATAGAAACGAAAAACTCTATTACCGTTATAGAGATCAACTTTATATAAATATGAATGCAGAGAGGTACGTTTAGAAAATAAAATTCTGAGCAAAATCACTCTAAATTTTAATATTACGCAGGTAAAAGTTCACAAAGTGCAGTAAAACCTTTTTTATTACAATACAATTGAAATACAAAATCACAAAAAAAATGAATATTGTATAACTTAAAAACCCGAAAAGGTACGATATTTACGAAACAGTCGAATTTTGAATCACAAACTATGAGGTGTATATTTATGTTACAAAGCAATGTGACGGTAAAAATTGTGTGTATAGAAATAATTTTAATCTTCGCACCATAAAGCAGTACATTTTCCCTCCTAAGAATTTGTTTTTTGAATAGTAAATACCAAATGTATTGTTGAACGATAATTTGCAAATTTATTGCTGCAGATAGATACGCTTAGCAAATACAATTCTTAAATAAATCACTAAAAATTTAACTATTACATAGGTAAAAAATCACATAATGCAGTGAGCCTTTCTTTGTCTAAATACACCTGACATAAAAATCACTAAACAATATGAATATTTTATAACTCAAAGCTCGAAAAAGGTATATTTTTCACTAAAATAATTTTCCTAAAAAAATATTTGTACCTAAACATGAGTGAAAAATATTTTTAAAACATACAAAATAGCATATGTTAAGTATCTAAAATGCTTTAATAAATTAAGTAAAGGAGAAGTAAGCAAATAATACTTTTCCGAATATTGATTTAATAATACTTTTTGCTCAATTTAAATTAAGAGAATTGGGGCGAATATGCCAGAAACCGATTCGACATCCTTGATCGTTACCACTATTGCTTTTTGTTTCCGAAGCAACTGACAACCCAGCAGCAGATTTTATCTTATAGAAGCCAAGAATACAGAAAAGCTGGTAGCTAAATAGATAATTTGCAATAAAAAATATCTTGCGGTCCTAAATTGAGATAAAAACTATCCTATCATTTAAGTTGGATCAAACTGAAACTGCGTGCAAAATTTGGTTAAAATCGGTTCAGTAGCTGAGAAGTCCATTGGCCACAAACACAGGGACATGTAATTTTTATATATTAAGATAAACAAAAGTGTGGTTGTAAATAAAAATAGTTAAAAAGGGTAAAAATTGAATAATTCTCTGAAAATTTTATTGTGAAAATTTTTAATAAAAAAAAGTTATTTAGAGTTTAGTCCCCCCTTAAAAAAAAGCTGATAAATATATTCTAAAAAAAGGGTTAAAATTGAAGCAAGCCTCAAGCTGTACTGCTAGTTTTAATTAATTTAGCTTTTATGGCAAGCTGTAATTCTTGTAGCGAAGAAGATAGGTTTTTATCACTAAAGGAAGTAATATTGAAATTCTTTCAAAGCAAATTGAAAAAAAAAAAAAGCTATGGTTCTAGAGTTTTTCTGTATCTATCAACTGGTTAATCATCAACTGAATAGTTTAAATTATAAATTAATCTATTATATCTATTGTAAATGGGGACAAGAGGTGAAACTATACTTTGCAGGCTTAAATTGGGATTTTTTTTTTATTGAATCGGTTTTTGAATGACAATGGATCAAATTTGTGATAGTAAAGTTGACTTATCAAACGATCTAATATGATCACATTTGTAGGTGTGTTGCTGAATCTCAGAAATCATTTGCCTTAGGAATTCAATGGATGGCTGTCAGATTACTTGGTATGTATGACAGTTCTTGAAATTAATTGATTTCACATTTTGGATAAAGAATCTAAAAAAAAAGCTCTGTGTGTGGTCTGAATTGCATTTTTCCTAAAGAAATGGAAGTGACGCGAGCTTGGTAATTCTTTTTAAATAATGATTTCGGAAATATGTTTTGATAGGAATTTATTAGTTACCCACTTTTAAATACAAAAGCAATATGTTAACCTAGTATGAAGTTAAATAAATAACTTGGATATCAAGCAAGTTTAAACTTTGCAGAAAAAAAGTTCTTTATACAGTGGCCATCGCTTATTTCAGGTTTGCCACAGGCTACTTAAATGCTACTTTTTGCTGCTTTTTTTGACTCTAGGCGACTTTGGAGACTTTTTTTGAGCACAAACAGGCTAAAAAGCAACTTATTTTCACTGAAGCTACTTTTTTGAGACTTTTTTTCCTAAAGCAAGTTTTCATTCGAAAATCTTGATTTTTTTTTCACCCTATTTGATTTTATTTATTAATTTGAAACCCATTATTTTTTTATTCTTATTTCTTTGTCACCTAAAAAAAAGAGCATTTCTTTGCCTTTTACTATAGACAGATCCACTATTATTTTTTTAAATAACAATCAGGAAGCGACTTTGATTTTGGAATAACCTCTTCGCTACTTTAGCATTTGGGTAAAAATTGACTTGCTCAGTAGTCATAGCTACTGAGGAAGGGGGTGGATCTATTTATTAGATACATATTGTGGAAAAATCAGCTGAAAATTTAGTAGAATGAAAGAACTGACTTATTTAAGACTTTCCTTTAACTGAATTTTAATGATAAACAGCTGATTAGGTAAAAATTTATTTTTAGGAACTTACAGACATCAAGCACGAGGTTCGCCAAAAATTCTACACTGCTAGAGATTTCAATAATTTTGCATTACTTGTTATTGCAATTATTTTAGAATTTAACAGCTATTTTAACATAAGCTAACTAAAGCATATTATATCCATAGTTATTTTTTTCACCATTGACTTTATTTTTGTCAATTGTAATTACTTCTTTGGTGGGAACAGTTGAACTATGTGAAAGTTGAAGTAACTCATTGATTAATATTTTCAGAATTTATGATTAAATAGAGAAAAATCATACCAAGTGAGGTAAATTTAACAGGGGTATCAGAGGTATATTGTTTAAGGTTTTTCTTTATTTTAAAAAGCTCATTTATGTGCAATTTTCAAGTTTGTATGGTCTTTTACTTTGCGAAAAATGAGAATCCTTTTGCACAATTTTTGGGAGTTTTTTTTTTTTTTTTTTTGAGTATGCATCAAAGCTTTGTTAAAAGACAAGTAAATAAAATTTATTCCTATTTTTACTGAAAAACAATTTTGAAAATTAAAAAAAAACCTTCGTAATCATTTTAAGCATGATTATTCACTTGCCACAAAAAGTACTGAATCGCTGATTCAATGTTGTCAAGTTTTGTAATATTAGCATTATATTTCTGATTTTTTTTTAAGGAACGAAGTACTAGTTAACATTATGATTAAGAGCGCTATCTCTCCACTTCAGACTGTCATCACAAGTCGTCCCTCACACCATCTCATGTTGCAAAACCAATATGTGGAGTATTACATTAAAGTCATTCAGATTGCGAATCATATCAGCACATAAAGTGCCGATATCAGTTTGACGGTATAGTGAATTAAAAAAAAAGTAGCGAAGGTTAGGGAAGAAAATTAAAAAACGTTAAAACAAAAGAAGGTAAGCAAAAATAAAAAAGCTGAACTGAAAAGGGTAGTCAAGAAATCAGAAGAAAAAATAAAGTTTCTGGCAAAAGTACTGCTATACTTTCAAGGTCTTATTTAATGTTTAACTAGTTCTTGCAATTAAAGACTACATACTTTTTTACACTGATAATGTTGCTCTACTGTATCCTTATAACAGCTATTGGCAGTATTTTATTTATAGTTTGGTTTTCTTAATTTTTCATTGTATTCTCATCAAAATAGTTGAATAGAATTAACTAGTCATGGGGGGGGGGGCACTCCCTTTTTTAATCAGTTGTGGCAAAAGTTTTTTTTTTGTAATTGCACATTCAGTTTAAATTCTTCAGCAAAACAGATGGGGACTTTTTACAAATGTTAAATTTTCATTTGTACTTTATTTCTTACTTTATTTATCTGATCTTGAAGACTGTTTTCTTGAAACTTTTTCAATTTTGAGGGCTACTTTTTTGCAACTTTTTAAATTTTTGGGACTACTTTTTTGCGACTTTTTTTATTAGTTTTTGGCTACTTTTGCTACTTTTTATTTTTTCCGGTGGCAACCCTGTTATTTGAATCATGTTTGTTCTTAACAGCGGCTGATTCAATGAAGCAGCTAATTCAATAATGCTGGATATTGTTCTGTTATTTGCGATTTGATTCATTAAAGTGGCTGATTCAATTAACCAGTGTCCTCTGTACAAATAAATTTTTATGATTTTGGGAAAATTCATTTATGAATTCTAAAAATAGGCCAATTTTGAGATCCATATTGTTCTGCCTGTTTTTTTAATCTAAATAACTGTAGAAATTAAGATGAATTTTGAAAGAACTTATATTTAACTACCTTTATATCATGCAAAATAATATATTATTTGGTACAATTTTGAAAAGGGATATTTCTTGCTGAGTTAGTTGAATTATGATTCATTGTTAAAATGTCCCTTAATTGCAAAAAAAGAAAAGAAAACACATTCAGGTTTTGTGTAGTTGGTCACAAATCATAACCATCAGTGCTCTTGTCATGTTTGTGTGTAATTGAATGTTAAGATATTTTTATTAAGAAATAAACTGCTTTTAGTTTTAATGCAATTTCAAATAACTTATGCTAGTTGTATAAGATGACAAATCCAAAATTGTTTGACAGACTTTACGGGTGGCACTTTTTTACTAACATAAACAGTACTGAAAAGGATTTTTGCCACTGCATTTATGAAAGAATTAGTTTCATCGCATTTTTCAAGATCTAGAATTACATAAAATAGAAAAACTGCTAGAGTAAACTGAAGAGAGGAAAAAAATGAATCTAATTTCTTTTTGTGGAACTAGATTAAAACATCTAAAACTAAGGATAAGGTACTAAGTTTTCACATATAAAAGCCAGTGTGAATGAGATTAAGCGATTAAATTGAAATAACAGAAAATATTGCCTTAATATTCTTTGAAAATGTATCAAATTTTTGCAAATGATCTTTAGATTTTTCTCTTCATGGTAGTGATTGGTTTTAAAATTATTACATTTGAATTATAAGAACTTTTTAAATAATTATTTTTAACAAAATACTTCCTTATTATATTTGCATGGAAAAGTAACTTGTCATTTTAAGGAAAATGCTTCTGTTCTATAATATTTTTTATTTTCATTTAGGAACAATTCCAGCTCCGGTACTTTTCGGCTGGTTAATTGATCAAAGCTGTACCCTCTGGCAAGACTCTTGTGATTCTCAGCAGGGATCTTGCTTATTTTATAATAATGAAGTCATGAGTAAGAATATTTTGACGATAGTTGTCCTGGTAAAGTTTTTGTCATGCGTCTTTTTCTCCATTGCGTATTATTCGTACCGCCCACCGGATGACACCACACCGACTTATGTCAGAAACCAATCTGTATCTGAACCTCCCTCTGTTGCAAATCCATCAATATCAAAAATTGGTGGCAACTGTTCTGGGGATAATGTCCAGTGTCTAGGAATCAAATTTGTGTCCAGTCAAGGAGATTCCTGGGAGACTTGTAATGCCAATACAAGTAGTGTCCTCTAAAGGTCCAGGAGTAACATAAAATTACTGAGCATTTTAAAGATGCTTTTTTATGGCCAAAATTATTTACTTAATATGTTTGAAAAATATATTATTTATTTGTACAGTTTTATGGTTATATGTAAAAATTTTATTGTGATATGAAGTACAAGTTGTGTCTAGAATGTTTGATTAAATGTCCAGGTTAATTCTGTATATTTATCATTGTTGCAGAAACTATAAAATGTGCATACTGTAGATTTAATATTGTTGGAGTTTGAGGTAGTTTTTAAGATACTATCTATAATATCAAATTTGTAATCTTAATATAGTATGTTTTCCAACAAAGCATTGAAATGTATCATCACTGTTGCAGTAGGCAATTGGAGAACTGCTGAAAAGTTGAAAATTAAAACTTTATGGGGAAAATATTTATTATTTAAAAAATGCTAAATTATAAAATGCTGCTTTTTTAAATATTTCTTTTGTCTCAACATAGTAATTTTTTCAGGTCTTTTCAATGGAATAATCAATTCCAAAACTAAAACTATTTAAATGGATGCATTGTAATTAAAAATGAATCTTTTTTTTTCTCCTAGACTTGTTTTGCTTTTCATTATATTTAAAATTTTTATGAAAACTTTAAATTGTACACCATGTTGTTTTGAAGAAGTAAATATTTTATTAATGTTATCAGCCCTTTCTAAGCATCAGTTACATGAAACAGTAATGTTCTAAGTATGAATATCATATGATTCAGTAGAGAAAATGCAGAACTAAATTAAAGTATTTTGGTAAAGTATTTTGTCGTCACATTAACTTTTAAGGTTTAGATCTTAAGTAAATAAAACAATGTGAACCCATTCATAAATAAAGCATTTTTAACTTTAATAATTCAAATATTGAATTTAAATTTTTGGCAAAAATGTGTATTAATAAAAAAAAATCAGCAATTTGTTTTTAGAATTGAACTCTAAATTTTGCAGCATACTTTGAAAAGTATAGATAATTATTGTTGAAGCCGCATTTTGTGTGTGCTGTGTATAATTAGTTTGGTAGTTCTAATAAATGATTGACATTCCAATATTAATTGTAGTATTTTAGATGTAAAATCTTATTCTATATTTATTACGCAGAAAATCTTAATGATGTGATTTCTTTCTTTTTAATAAAACTAGAAAATGAATTCTTTTGAAATAAAATTTAATTAAACTTTGATGATGACTGGTTAAATTTGAAGCATTAGTTTTTAAAGTATCGTTGAAAATGTCTCGGCTGCCGCGTCATTCATTTGTGATGAAAAAAAGAAAATTATTCCTGTTTAATTGTATATATATAGTCGAATTATGCATATCAAATGTAAAAGGATCCCTTGAAATTAAAATCTGATATAAAGTTTAGTCATTGTTCACTTTATGCCATATATATTTATAGTAGTTATTGACTGCATCAAAGTATATATAGAAATTTATCACTGTTATTGTATATTATAAATATTTAGATTTGTAAGTCGTAAATGTAACTAACTACCACTTATGTGCCTGAACTACTGTTACCATTTCTTGTTTGAAAGAATTTCTCATTTTTTGGGTGACCATATGTCAGCTGTAAGACCACCGTAATGTATAAAATTAGATCTGAAAAATATTATTAGAGGCTTTATGCATTTCTGTATCCGTCCAAATTCACTTTGTCTGCTAGTCTTTTACTTGGTTTATTAAATTTCTATTTTCCTCTCCTTTTATCATTTTTTCACAGTAATTTCTAAAACTTTTGTACTATGAAACTGATTTTATACTATGGAATTCTCCCTTTATTATACATATGATAATGGAGTGATAAAAAAATTTTTACTTCATAACACATGTTGATCATTTTCTTTCATTTAAGAGGTAGTATTTAAGTCAAACTATTTGAAGTAATAAACTCAAATCTTAAGGTACGTGAATCACAAGAACATAGAAGCATCTAGATTGCGCACATAGTTTTAGTCAATGAAATAGTTTTCACCACACTTCAAGGTGTAGTTTATAGAACATTTTATAAAAAAGTCTTTTTTCTAAATTTACAAAAGGATGTTTAAATTTATTAAGTGCACAAGTATTTGTTTCTTAAATTACCTCCTTTTTTTTTACCAAATATAGCTGGTCACCCTATTCATTAGTTCATTATGTTGCAAATAAAATTTGTATATCTTTTGTAAATAGTTAGTATGCTTGTTAGATGTTACTTCCTGTACTTCAGTTCTAAAGCATTTTTAGAATTTCATTTTGTTTCACTGATGCCAAAGGTTGTGATATAACTTAATTATTGCATTTAATTTTATATTTAGTTACTTTCTGAACATGTAGATTTAATTGTTTTGTAGATGCAAAATCTTTGCTTTTTTGTCCAATGTTCTTATTTATGTTTTGTGATGCAAAAAGATTTTATAAATAAAATCTATTTATTTTTTAATGGAAGCTCTTTTTTCTATTGTGTTCTCATTTTAGTAGCAGTATTTTAACTTTCTATCATTTTTTCATTTACATCCACATTTGTAGAACACTTTTTTCATTTTTATAAAAAAACAAATCTGCAGTAGTCACTGCTAAATGTGATCCTGGTTTATGTTATGAAGTGCTTATTGTCTCCAACATAGCCTGGTCCCAATTTTGTCTATTTATTTGCATGTTAAAGTTATCGATTTTGGATCATTACTTGGTTTAGTATTATCATTGCAACCCATCTAAACTGACAAAAAGAAAACAAAAAAAAAAAAAAAAAAACCCTACACATTTGAAAGAATTTAATAGAAGGTATAGTGGTCTGTCTAATTGAATTAAAAATGTGTAAAATAGATATGACCAATGAAAAAATGTTTCAGAACCTATTTAAATTTAACTGAATGTGTGTTTGCTAAGTAGTCAAACCTGTTTCTCTCAAAGTTATCTATCTTGAAAACTTCTCAATGTAGAAATTTTCCTACTTCCCTGCATTTATATCAGCATTAATTCAATAATTTACCCCATATTTTTCTCAAATAAATTTAACAGAAAACCAGAAACAGATTCAGATTATTCCTTTTTGAATTTGATCCCCATCTCCTGGATCTCTATCCTCTGTTGAACTTAGAGACAAAAGCATTTTTCTAATATCAGCAGTCGTCTAATCCATCAAGACTTCTACGACATGTAGAAAAAACTATGTATACTTTCTGGCCATCTACAAGATGGAAAGTTCAACCTCCAATTTACCGACAGAAATGGACTCATCTATTAGTTTTACAGGGATGCCAGCTTTTGCAGATATGTTTGTTTCTGAATTGAACAGAGTCACATTGATTTAAGCAAAACATAAGCATGAATCCCCCCTTCTCCCTCATTCAAATAGACTTGTCTCTAGGGATACACCGATTAATCGGCCACCCTGCCGATTATTAATAATCGGCAAAGTCTTGCCGATTAATCGGCGAAAAAAATATTTTTTTAATATAACTTTTTAAAGTATAGCTTCACCAAGAATCTATGATAAAAAGTACTTGAGAATGCTTGAACAAGAAACTACGATGGATAAATTTATAAACAAGAAAAAAATAATTTTCTGTAAGCACAAGTATAACATGAGGTACGAAACTGTAGTGTAGTAAGTAAAAAATAATTCAAAGAATGAAATACCAAATAGCAATAGGGTCATTCCATGTGAAATCAACAAGCCTCAAAACTTGACCATCACCAATTTCAAAAAAAATTATAGGGTTGATTACGTCTATGAAGTGATACAAAAAACTGATTTTAAAATTTTTTTTCAGCTGTTAGTTTTTTGTGTGAGACCGCTTAAAAAACTCGAAAAATGGCAAAAAGTGTAATTTTGGTACATACATAGACTCAAGTTTCTCAGCTTCTATTGCAGCTAAAGTCTTTTGTTATATGTCATTTTAAAGCTCTTTAAACAGGCTTTCATATGATATGTAGCTTGACAAGATTTCGCGATGTTAATATTTCAAGGTCACCGAAAGCATAATTTGACCTTGAATATCTCAAAAAGTGCATTTCTTAAAAATCTGAAAAAAATATATATATTACTTCATAATGTGGTGTATATGTGGTAAAATTTTCAAAATGGGACAGCAATGGGATCTGGACGAAAAATGACATAGACTTTTTACCCTCTTACCACTTTATTGCAATGTCTATGGCTACTGAAGAGATATAATACAGAAATACTGCAAACTGTGAAATGTTATATACAAGTAACGGTTGGCACATTCCATTTCTTGGTTTGAGAGGTAATAAATCATTCCTGTTGCCTTTCTCCTAAGGTCTACTTTCGAAATAACGGCACTAATAGGCACATTGAAAACATTTTCAAAGTCAGGATAGTAGAAAGAATTTGAGGGTCCATGAGGATGCAACAGCATTTTCAAATTTTGATTTTCTTCATCTGTGTCTAAGACGCGCCCCAGCCTCCAACATCCATTATACCTGCAGGTCAAGAATCCAACCATATCTGAGCAATCAAGATCGCATTTGATAGTTGTAGTACGTTCGATCCTAAGGGCGCTTTTACACTTGACGACACGACAACGACGAAAGTCGGACGGTAATACCGCAACGATAAGTACCGTGTCGTGTCGTTTATAGCACTGCTTTTCCACTCAAACGATATCGTTTCTCCGAACGGGTCATTTTCCATCGCATTTCATTTCGAGATAGCACTGTGCTCACACGTATATTATTATGGCTCCTCCATTTATCAGATTACGACTGTTATATTTACTTTACTTCCAGAAAAAGAAAACAAATGAAAAATACGATATTGAGTGCATGATATTCACAACTTTATTACATTCTCACTCACCTTGTTTACTAAGAACGAAACGCATACTATCTGCTGGAATTGCAGAGCGATAAATGGCGGATCTAACTCCCAAAAGTTTGCCATAGAACTTTTTAAAATTAAGTCCACAGTTCGCCATGATATAAGTTGGTCGTCGCAATATAGTTTTGTTTTGTTTTCGTAATTGTAGTGCTCTTTAGTACTAAGCGAGTGTATCCCCATTTCGTTATAATGAAGAGAATTCGATAACAAATATGTTTCGTTGTCAATCGTCTCTTCGTTGACACCATCACTTCTTTGCGAATAGATTCGCCATTTATCCCTCGGCGGCGCCAATACTGTCAGAATGAAAACTTGAGTTTTTTTTTTTTGTTGCATTAAAAATCGTCTGAGCAACAATAATGAAACAAAATACCAACTAAAATGAATAAAATTGTTTTATTGCTACATCTTTTGTTTATCATCTGCAAATTGAAGCTTATATTTATTAATAAAGAGATGTCGAATTTAAACGCAATTGCTATATAGTTCGAAGAAAGTAAACAGATGGATGAGTATCGTCCCGATTTTAAAGGAGAGACGGATGCCATCCGACACGAATGGGACGACAAACGACAGCGTTCGGTCGGAGACGGCAGAATCGTCCTGGAATCGGGAGATGGAAAAGCGCATAGCATATTTTAATGCATTTTGCGTGCTCCAATGTCGGATGACGACAATCGCTTACGATTTATCGTTGCCGTGTCGGTAAGTGTAAAAGCGCCCTTATTGTGTTGGAAATTAAATATACTTTCACTTGCACCTGATTCCTATTCAATGGCATAAAACAATGAAGACTCTGAGTGCCTGGTATTGTACTTGTCGTCATTTTTCTGGATTTCAAAGCCTGTTCTTCCTGTCTATAATGTTCAATTGTGCAATATTGAAAATTAATTCATTTGATATGCTCATTTGCCCAATTAAACAACTGTCGTGTGCCATGATTTGAGTGTCATAAATCCTTTACAGACTGACTAAAGTTGCAAGTCTTTTACCAGTTCCACCCACGTCATCACAAGCACTTTTGCCATGATGGGATTAGGCAAAAAAAAATGCCACTCTGCTTTAATCCCAAAATATAATTCATGATAACTCAGGTTAAGAAAATCCGGTCTATTTTTGTACCGTGATGCAGCTCCATCACTGAAGTAATAGATCAAGCTTGGTTTGGTGGCAAAATGAGACTGATATCTTTCAGATAAGATAGAGCTAGACTGTTGAGTAGCAAGAAACGAGCGCTGAATGAGTTTAGGAAGTTCTTCAAAAAGAGAATCAATAAATTCTTCTGTACACTTGACCAATGTCTCAAGACATGTTCTCTTAACTTGCATCCATTGTTTATAGGAGACGCTTTCAACGCAATTCATTTCAAATGCTTCTTCAATCCTGTCCTTGAGTTCTTGAAATCCAGGACAGAAGTGCCTTATAAATTTCACGCAGTCTCATTTTGCCGCCAAAATGAGCTTGATATATTACTTCAGTGATGAAGCTGCCTCACAGTACAAAATAGACTGAATTTTCTTAACCTGAGTTATCATGAATTATATTTTGGGATTAAAGCAGAGTGGCATTTTTTTTTTTTGCCTAATCCCATGGCATAAGTGCCTGTGATGGCGTGGATGGAACTGGTAAAAGACTTGCAACTTTAGTCAGTCTGTAAAGGATTTATGACACTCAAATCATGGCACTACGACAGTTGTTTGATTAAGCAAATGAGCATATCAAATGAATTAATTTTCAATATTGCACAATTGAACATTATAGACAGGAAGTAAACCAAAAGTGGAATGTGCCAACCGTTACTTGTAAATAACATTTCACAGTTTGCAGTATTTCTGTATTATATCTCTTCAGTAGCCATAGACATTGCAATAAAGTGGTAAGAGGGTAAAAAGTCTACGCCATTTTTCGTCCAGATCCCATTGCTGTCCCATTCTGAAAATTTTACCGCATATACACCACATTATGAAGTAATATATATATTTTTTTTTCAGATTTTTAAGAAATGCACTTTTTGAGATATTCAAGGTCAAATTATGCTTTCGGTGACCTTGAAATATTAACATCGCGAAATCTTGTCAAGTTACATATCATATGAAAGCCTGTTTAAAGAGTTTTAAAATGACATATAACAAAAGACTTTAGCTGCAATAGAAGCTGAGAAAATTGAGTCTTTGTATGTACCAAAATTTCACTTTTTGCCATTTTTCGAGTTTTTTAAGCGGTCTCACACAAAAAACTAACAGCTGAAAAAAATTTTTAATATCAGTTTTTTGTATCACTTTATAGACGTAATCAACCCTATAATTTTTTTTGAAATTGGTATGGTCAAGTTTTGAGGCTTGTTGATTTCACATGGAATTACCCAATAATAATAATAAAATAGTAATAATAATTGTCCTCTCAATTGATACAAATGATTTAGTAATTGAATATTCCTATTTTGAATAACTACAAACATTTTGACAATGGTGCAGCATTTTTCATGTGTCGATACTTTTCTACTTAGCTCTTAATGCTTTTAGATAACCTCTAAGTTTCAAAGAATAAAAGACTTGAAATAAATAGCAACTTATAATTGAAAAATTAATTTGAATTAAGAACACTCCTAAATTAAAGTGCTCATCACAGCTTCCCCCTAATTTTTTTAAATAATTTTCATGTCTAGGCTCTTAATACAATTTTATTCACAAAAATATGATAATTAGTTCAAAGAAATTTGCTAAAATTTTGAAAGCATGTATTTTGAGAAAATTTGAAAAATGGAGAAAACGAATCTTCTCTCATGAATAAATAAGTTGTTATTTCTGAAATCGGAATTGTTAAAGAAAGTGGGAAAAACAGTGAGGGTGAAATTTATAAAATTAAAAATAATAATCCTAATTACTAATCGGCTCTACCGATTAATCGGCCGATTATCATTAGCCGATTAATCGATAATCGGTCAAATTGCTTATCGGTGCATCCCTACTTGTCTCAGCTGGACGTTTGCCTATTCTATAGCAACCATGGGCAGACAGTAAAGAGCAAGTTTTCTAGAAATTCTATCCTCTCAAAAACAGTGGAGAACATAGAAGCTTCCCACGTTTAATTTTTAAATTATCGAATCCAGTTGTTGGATTTTGTTCTCTATGGTTCTATCCTTTAAATGCGTACATTGTTTTTGATGGTGGGAGAAGTTTGCTGTTTATATCAAGAAGGGTAAGAATCTCGGTATTTTTCGATAACTTTTCTCGATATTATTTCTCGATAACTTTTCTCCTTAAATCAGTACAAGAACTTCTTATCGATATAATCATTAAAATGAGTAAAAGGTCGTGTCATACTGTAAAATGTTAATATGAAAATACAAAAGAAGTTATTTACTCTTTGACTGTTCTGATTGCTTATTATAACTTTTATCAAAGCCTCTATATCTCTACACACAAAGGAAGGGGGTTATGTGTTTGACGTGTATCTGTATCTGTTATGGTACTTTGCAGCCTAAACGGATGGACCGATTTTGAAAAAAAAAAAATTGTTCGAAAGGGGAGTTGATAGTGTTCTTTTCTTAACTAGGTTGCGTATTTGGATGGTATTAATAACAAAGATATTAATTTAAAACCTTTGAAAGGTTTTTCGGGATTTTAGTAGCGGAAACATACTTTAAAACTTAAAAACATAGCACCAAATGAAAGAGAATTTTCTGCGTCTGATACGATCTAATTGGATCTTCTATGTTCTATAGAACGCGAGTTATAGCGTTTTTTAGCAAATGCAGCTTAGCCTTTATTAGCAAATGCGGCTAAGATTTAAATTTGAACGACAGGAAACCGATGGCATTGTTGGCCGACGATGAAAGAAAACTCGACTATTCAAAATGTTGATCTGTTGCCAGTTTCTATTTGCTTACAATTCAAATACAGGTAGTTATCAAAATAATGGAAACACTTGAGGTTCATAAGAAAAATCTACCGTTCATCGCAAAATAAGCAATCAATTGTTCTTTAACCTTAGGCAGGGATTCAAGTGAAACAGCACTGCGATCGCTTCGAATTGCAATCGCTACTGGAAGTGAATTACATTATCATCAAATTAACTTGGCACTGACGTCACTACGAGCGGAGCCAATAAGAGCTCACAAGCAGTCAGCAATCTCCTCTTATTCGCCAAGTAGGCTGTGACGTTTTATCTAGCTCGTTTTTCATAGGCAAACGTCACGATGTTTTTATCAAGAAACGTTCTAATGTAATTCATTTCCAGTAGCGATTGCAGTTTGCGATTGCCTGTTTCACTTGAATCCCTGCCTTAGTGATAGAAAATATAGACTTCACCGGACATTTCTACATTGTAATTAAATCACTCATGCATTTGGGGGACGACAAAAAGGGGGGTCGGAAGAAAAACCGCTTTTTGACCATAACTCTTCGAAAATAGCTCGGAATAAGCTATACATTTCAGCAATTAATTAGCATACTATGTATAATTACTGTACAAATTTTTATGAACGTACCCTCTTACTTCCGAAGATATGAAACATTTTTTAAAAAACGGCAATTTTATTTGAAGGGTTTTTGCTCATAACACGTAGTTTTTGATCAAACCTTATCAAAACTTCAGGAAAAATGACAAAATAAAAGAGAAAGAACATACTAAAACGGTAAATAAAAATATTAAAAATCCGATGAGATATGAACGTTAAAAGGAAATTTTTCACGGCGCATACGCAAACGTGAAAAATTTATAACTACAAAAATATTGTACCCTGATTTATACTACATCTCATAAAAAAAGTTTCAGTCGAATATCATGAAAATTGAAAAAGATATCAACGATCTAGTGAGCTGTATTTCATTCATTCGCAGACAATACATAGGGGAGAGTGGTAATGAATGGGCCATGGTGATGAATGGGCCACTGACAAAATATGAAAAAGTATTTGCATGAATTTTTTTTTTTTTGATGCCACCAATAGATGTAGCTATTTGTTCTATTAAACTCACCCAATTTTCATTCGTTTGCGCCATTTTCAAACTGGAGTGGCATGGTCAAGAATC
Organism: Uloborus plumipes; assembly: GCA_038373865.1. Lineage (NCBI taxonomy): Eukaryota > Metazoa > Arthropoda > Arachnida > Araneae > Uloboridae > Uloborus > Uloborus plumipes. The sequence continues at coordinate 30,658 of JAXGGA010014685.1, forward strand.
TGACTGAAAAGTAAGTTTTTCCCTTTTTAGTAAAATATTTCCTAGCTAAAGTGTACCAAGTATTTCACTGCATACTGCTAGAACTCTAGCGATCATTTCTCACTTTCCCTACATGCATCCCCCAAGAGTTTCGTACCTCCAGTGCTCTCCTCTTCATTGCGCAGAGACTTTTTCTCCTCTTGCTCTACGCGGCGGTTGCTCCTCTATAACTGCAACCTATCAGTTAACTGGCGAGACCGCATGTTTCAACTTTTGGCTCTCTCACTCTCTCTCTCATGTGGACGTGATAGCAAATGGTTGTTTTGTTGGTGACTCTCTCCTGGACCATTGTGTGTTCGGGAGCCACTGATAGCTGTGCTTGAAAAAACGTCTAGTCTTATTCGACAAACTTGATTTCTCTGTTTTCAAAATAGACTAGAAACCAATTCATAATAGGATGGAGCTTATTATTGTGGGCCGAAAGGCTGAAGATTAAAATTATGAAGTATTTTTTCTGTGGGCCGAAAGGCTGAAGAATTGAATCTCGTGCACTGGAGCAGCTGAGTGAGAATCTACACTGGAGGAGTAATCGTTTTGCATCCTAAAGTATTTCACCGAATATTCCTCCGCAGACATTCGATCGTCTCTCCAAAATGTGTAAGGAGCACAAAAAGCAAGGTATTTCCATTTATTAACATCATCTAACT
>JAXGGA010014686.1:0-31340 GCA_038373865.1 Uloborus plumipes
CGTAGCTGCCTCTAACGCAATGGAGTAACTTAACTGACAAAACTGGTGTAGCGTCATTTGCGATGCGTAACGTTACACCAGCTGTATCAGTTAAGTTACTCCATTGCATTGGAGGCAGCTATGTTGCTACCGCTTTTTAGGAGTAAGGTTACACAAAACATTTTCAGTCTGTATACGACGTTGTCAAAACTGCTTGAACAACTGTGAACCACAGATTTATTTTCTAAACTTTTTTATTTAAATTTTATTGACTGCTTTAAAATTACCTAAACGCAAAAAGATAGGAAGACAAACTGAAAATTTTGTGTGTCGAAATCAAGAAATCATATAGGGTGAGTTCTGGTAAGTGCGTACCCTTTTTTTCAAAGTTCATGTTCTCAAGGATGCTGCTCTTTGGAAAAATCTTGTATACTCACAATTTTTTTTTAGTTTTCTTTCCAGATCCTTTACTAAGATTTTCAAGCATATAATATGTCAAATAAACCATAAGCATAGGTTTTGTGACCTGGTTTACGACACCTATTCTAAGGTACGCACTTTCCCTACCTAGCGGGGTAAGTGCGACCACCTTAAATTATGTGAATATGAGCAGGAAAAAACTTCTGGTATATATTAAATATGTTAGGTGGTTGCCTTGGGATAATTCCTAATACTAGAGATCAGCACTTGCTTGCATGGATGAAACGCAATCAGCGATATCCCACGTGTCTTACGAACAACTGTGATTTGAAGATTGAGAGAGTTGTGTCTGTGATTCTTCCTCTGTCCTTTTAATAAGACTAAGTGAGCAAATGTAAGTTGTTTTTATTTAGTAATAATCACTACAATAGTTTATTTTGGTTTAATACATTAATCAGTCTGTGTTTAAGCCAGGGTTCGCAATTACCCCTTCTTAAATATAAGATGAGACATGTGCGTCCAATAGCGTTGTTGTAAGTGCGTACCCCTGTGATTTTCTTTAATTCTATTTGTATGGTAGATTGTTAGGTGACCTGAGTGAACAATTCGTTTTTTTTTTCTTTCTTTCTTTTTTTTTTTGAATAAATACGGTTTCAAAACATTTTTCTTATTAGAATCAGCAGCAGTAAGAAAAAACACAAAATAAAGAGCAAAAAAAAAAAAAAAAAAAAAAGAAAATAATTGATCATGATATGATACTTGTACATTTTTCTTCTTGTACATTGAAATAGTTTTTCACAAGGTGTTCTTAATTTTCTTAAATATAATTTATTCATTACTCCACCTTCGTTTTTTGAATCGGTTGGTTTCTTTTTAGTGTTTCACTTAAATTCATTGCTTCATTTGTCATTCTGGTTTAAATTAAGTATAGCTTATGATCGCTATTTTCAACGAAAAATTTACTAACTGATATTTAAAAGCCAATATATTTCAGAGGTAATGAATAAAATTAAAATCTTATGCCGCATTCAATGTAAATATAAATACTTGATGGAAATGACGTCGGATTTATAATCGGCTTATAAAAGATTTATAGAGCAAAATTAAAGGTAAATTACGAGAGTCGGATTTTCCACGTAATGGTACACACTTGCCTCATCATAATGCTACGCACTTGCTCCGCATTATAGTACGCATATGCCTCATGATAGTGGTATCGCACTTGCCCCATCATAATGGTACGCACTTACCCCCACCTTACTTTGAAGAAAGGGAAAGTGCGTACCGTCATATAAACAAATTTTAGTTAGAGTATTTGATCAAAATACCCCATGTATGTTATTAGTAGCTATTACTCAAAAGAAACAACTTGCATTTCTTGACTTCAATTGCTTGGTATGACTACAAGAGAAAATGAAACAAAACCTTCTCAATCTTTACTTTAGAGTTTTTTTGAAGACATTTAAGTTGTCTCTGATTGTGTTTCATCTATTGAATCCAGGTCTGAATTCTACCTATTGAAATTATCATTAGACAGTTATCTAACATAGTCGATGTGTTGCAGGAGCCATTTCAGGACAGTGTTCACATAATTCCCAGTGGACGCACTTACCCCGTGGACGCACTTACCAGAACTCGCCCTACTTATTTTATTTCATTCTTTTTAGTGCGAACCAGGCTCTTAGAAATAGTCTTTAAATTCCAAAAACTTTTTCATATTTTGCTTAAAAAGTATATGTGCCAGTATCAAAATTAAACTTATGCAACAAAAGTTCCACGTTTGATTACACAAATTTATATCCATTCAGTTATTGTCCTCGAGCTATTTATATATGATATCTCGTTCGTAAATGTTAGCAATTTCCTTTGAGTTGTCATCACAGGATGATAATGATAATAAACTTATCGACATCATGCCCTGAAATGACGTCCAGTTTCAAGTTCAAAGCCAAATGAAAATGTGTCAATGTATAACAATGTATGTGCGGTGTGTGTGATAGCTAATTAAAATTCAATTCAGTGGAAGTATCCTAAATTAGTTTTCAGTAGTTGGGACAAAGCTAACTTGGCTTCGAATTCAGTAGCATGATCAGAACTTTTGTAACACAAGCAGTGCTGAAAATTTAACTTTTGGGCTTCTCACAAATGATGTCACGCTTTTAGAGGGGAGAAGTGTTCGTAAAATGGTGACAGTACGGGAAAAGGGGAGAATGGGGTAATAAAATAAATGCGATATCTCTCATTTTTTTTTTCATAATATGTTAATGAAAAATACCGTGACATGTGACAAACGAGGGTGTGAAGTGTGACACATAGTAACAATGGGGGAGAGTGTCAAAAAATATAGAAAACGGTTGACATCATTTAAGTCGTTTAGAATCAAAACTAGTTTAGTAAATTTCTCAAAATTCATTGTTCCGAAGGCAGAACTACGGATATAAAGGTTTTTTATTTAAAATCCTTTCTTTACATTCACTTTCGTTTAGATCTAGTAGTTTTTTATCTATTGCTTTCAAGCTAAGTGTAAAGAAGATTTCAAACATATATATTTTTAAATAAAATATTTTTTATTTATAAAATGTGGACTTTACGGGCTGCGATATTAACCCTCGTGGGTTCCTTGGGGTCATATGTGACCCCAATGCAATTTCTGTTTAATATATTTTGTTAATCAACCATTTGTTTTTAATGGCATTTTGTGGCTTTTATTCTTCTAGTTTTCTATTCAAAATAATGCTATTATTGTGTTTTATTTTTCCCGAATTGCATTTTTTGCACACAAGACCCTTGGGGTCACTTCCCCAGAAGGTCAAAAAAGAGGACGTTGCAACTTTTGTCCAAGAGAACTGGACAGAAAATGCATTGAAAAATGTCATAAGTGTTTGAAATTCACTTGCAAAAATCATGTTTTTTCAGGTCTGTAACAGATGTAAATAAATCTACAGTTATTGTAAGTTTTGCTCTAAAATTATAATTTTAATTCATAAACTAAATTTTACTTTAATTGTATCTTTTTATTTTTTGTTTTTTTAGCATTAAAAAGTGTGTGAACTTAAATAATGCATGTAACATTCAATAATTATAATGAATTAATTAAAGGAAGCATTGGGGTCGTTTATGAACCCAAGGGTCTTGAGTGTAACTGAAATGGGAGGGACCCACGAGGGTTAAACGACTCATTTATGGACAACCTCTTTTCCTCAACTGTGGTTCATTCGGCTGTGTTTTGCACAAGAGCTCAGTTGCAAAATGACAACTAAATTGATCTTTTCTTGCGCATAATAGTTGAGTTACTATTCCGTAAGACACAAAAGTGCAAGTAAATTTATTGATTTTTTTTTTTCATTAAATAAAGAGTACATTTTCAAATGAAAAACAGAGCGGTTTGAAAAATATATTAGACAAAGTGCAGATAAAATAGCAATACTAGAATTGTAACTTTTTTGTTTTTCTTATTCAAAACATCTTTTCGAAAAATACACACGTTATCAACTTTGTTTTGGACATTTCTCTCCCTTGTATACGCATTAGAATGATAACATGACTAAAACGTACGCTGCAACAAGAAAATGCTTATTCAAAAGCAAATATAGTTTTGGAACAAAATATCTGACTTTCTAATAATTTTTATTCTACAAGTTTAATTTAAATATTTAAATTAAAAAGAAAACTACTTCGCATTGATTTTCCTACTTCCGGAAAAAGGAACAAATAAGTTCTTTGAGATAAAATCACTTTGAAAGATCAATGCGTAGCGTCGTTATTAAATTCTGAAGGAACGTGCCAAAGAAATTGAAAATGAAGGAATCGGACGTGACTTGAATATCTAATTACGTCTGGAAAATGCTATACTCGATGAAAATAAGTTGGATTATATTACAAAGATCACAGACGTTTGTATAGCAGCTATAAGTCATTTTCCAATTCAGACAGCTATAAAGTATATTGATATTATGAGCATTATCCATGAAGTCGTTCAAATATCAAATGAGATTTGCTTTTAACTAAAAGTAATGGATGAAATGAGTTCTTGGATCTACCCCAACCCTCTTTGATAATAAATAATAAAGACGTTTGTAATTTTTCACCCTTTTAAAATCTGCTTATAATACGTTTTTATGCAAATAGATCAAAATCAGTTTTCTTTTACAAGACTTAAATAAACGTATTCCTTTTTTTAATTACTTTTTTTTAAGATAAATTTGTTTTATATCGGTTTCACGTAGCTCTGGCGTAATCTTTGTACTGTCTTATTATTTGGATAATAGGAAGAAGCCCTCTAACAATACAGCTGCATCGTGGCATTTACTATATTACAGGAATAGAGAGCGGGAAATAGCTTTTCAAAAAATACACTAATTGTTTTACGTCTGGCATTGGAATCGTATAAAGCAGTGAGAAAGCGCCCCTAAGCCAGGGTAAGGCAGAAACATGAAATCCACCACCAACTCGTTTATACCATTCATAGACTACAGTTTCGCGCTTTTTGACACTCGTAAGCATGGAATAGGAATTAAACGAGCTGGAAATTCCTACTCTATGCTGACCAAGGCCTGATTACCCAAAAGGCTCGGGAAGCTTGAGCTTCCCCTCAGAGATTTCAAAGGGCCCAAAAATAACAGGAAAACTGCTTAAAAACCCCAGTTTCCGCATTTTAATTCAATTTTAAAGATAATTCGTTCAATATAGTTTGGCACAACTGTGTTACTATGGATTTTTATGCTAATTTTGAAAAGTGATAAATCTTATTCAATGACAAACCACCCGTATTTGCTGAGAATTATAGTGCTAGCATATAGGCGAAAGTTTAATCTGAATTGTGTTGCGTCATTTTAGGAATAATCTTTGTAGCATTAGTGAGTTTTGTTTAAACGTGAAAGAGTTTTCCGAAAATTTTCTTAAAACAAAAGTGGAGGGCCTCTACAGGAGACTGAGCTTACTCTAACTTCAGAGGTTAATCGGACTCTGATGCTGACGAGTGCCAAAAAGCACGGAACCGCAGTCCATGGATAGAATAAGCGAGTTGAGCCTGAGCTTTGCCTCAAATTTACGAGTTGTAAAGTACCAAGTGCGGTCGCTCGCTGGTTTTCTAATTGCAGATTTTAGCAACCAGTCTTTTTGGCTCTCTTTGCTCTATAAGAGGATTTTTGCCGCCAGTTCGTTTAACTCCCATTCCATGCTGACGAGCAGGGCCTGATTACCCGAAAGGCTCGGGAAGCTTGAGCTTCCCCTCCAAATTTTTAGTAGGCCCAAAAGTGACTGAAAAGCTACAAAAAATTCAAGTTTCGACTTTTATATTTGGCTTTAGAGAGAGATGGTTTAATATAATTTGTCCCAACTGTGCTATATTGTACTTTAACAGCTTTTTTTACTCTTAAATCATTTATATTTTAAATTTTGCCAAATATTTTTAGAAATTTTCCCCACAACAAACAGCGGAGGGCGCCAAAATGAGACTGAGATTCCCTTAACCACAGGGGTTAATCGGGCCCTGCTGACGAGTGCCAAAAAGCACGAAACTGCAGCCCGAGGATGGAATAAACGAGTTGATGGTGTAATGCATTGGAACCGTATCTTATTTCACTGGTAAAGAAAGTCTAGTTGTACGATATAATGGCAAGTCCCATACCAGAGATGATCGGGACGATACAGGTAGCACAAATAACCTTTAAACGTTTTATAAACGTTTTTAAGCGGTTGTTACAACGTTAATAACCATTTTACAACCTTTAAAAAACAAAGTGTGCTACTTGAGGATTAATCCTCCCTTGAAAGATTCCTACGATTGGTAAATATTTAATATTGAAGTTCAAAAAGGGCCTTTTTAAACTTTGATGTTACCAGAAACTCTGCTGCTTATAAGGACTCGCCTCAGGATACTTTTCGCAACTGAAGTCCAAAACACATATAAGGCCAACATTTGTTTTGCAAAATATGTAGTAAAGGATCCATAATAAAATCAATCGCCCCTCCCTTGAAACATTTCTAGATCCGTCCTGATCCCAAGATTCCTACGATTGGTAAATATTTAATATTGAAGTTCAAAAAGGGCCTTTTTAAACTTTGATGTTACCAGAAACTCTGCTAGCTTAAGGACTCGCTTCAGGATACTTTTCTCAACTGAAGTCCAAAACCCATATAAGGCCAACATTTGCTTTCCAAAATGTGTAGTAAAGGATACATAATAAAATCAATCGCCCCTTCCTTGAAACATTTCTAGATCCGTCCTGACCCCATACAGTAAGTAAGTGAAATATAAGTATAGGCTACGAAAAGAAAAGCAGCTAAGTGAAATCGCATTTTATAAAGCCTAAAGGGTCATTCCATAGAGACTAATGTAACATTCAGAGCTGATTTTGTAACTGTTTTTACTGGTAACTCAAAGGATAAAAATATTTTTTAGTTATTCTGGTAGATTTATAATGTACATGGTATCTATGTATCATTTATGCCAAGAATTTAAAGCAAAATTACCGACAGTAGATATTTTTTTAACCAAAATAGCAGCGTGACTAACGTAACATTTTTGCAACCCTGAAAATGAATGCTCATGTTGTGAGGCAAAAATTTCTCAAAGTTAAGCAAGTGTTAAAAATTGAATGATATATTTGAAAAATGTGTAAAGTTGGCTTTTAAAAACACAAAACACATTTATTAAAGCTTAATTTTTTTTAGCCTTAAGTGTCGCTTTTACTTAAAATGGAGTGTGACTAACGTCACGTGACTAACGTAACCATCGAATTACAAGCAGTAAACACACTACAAACTATTTATTATGGCTAATCTCAGTGATAATTACAACAATTTTTTTTTTTTAACTTTTTATGTTGTATGATTTTTATATATTTATTTATTTATTTATTCTTTGATACTTTTTTCACTTCGGTTTTTTTTTCCTTCGACTGAGGTTAACATTTTCATGGAATGACCCTAAATACTTAATCGCTTAGTTTAATTATTGAAAGTTCATGCGTGTATGTATGCACGAGCTTGTATGCATGTGTGCGCGCATGCATAAATGTGTGCATGTATGTGAGTAGCTGTGTACAGTCGAGTCTTTTTATTCGAACATTCTTTTATCTCGAAGTTTTCATCGGGTCCCAAACTCCTGAGAAGGTTGTGAGAACCTCCTATCACTCGAACTACCAACAACTCGAAGCTTTTAGTCGGAATTTTAGGACTCAGAGCTTTTGAGGATCGGCTGTATTTGAAAAACTGGACTCAATAGATGCAGTTTGACCACCGATGAGATGGAAAGGCTAACATCCACTTCACCGGCGGAAATGGAAGCATCAGTTAGTTTTTATGGATACCAGCTTTTGTATGTATGTGTGTTAGCATCTCAGTTAAGCTGAAACACACTGAACCAAAGCTTCACTAGATAGCGTCTTACACGCTTTAGCGTATAATACGCTATCTAGTGAAGCCTTGACTGAACTGAACGAATCTCGAGCATCAAACTTTTATCCGCTTCCCCCTCCCGCCCTATCTTTGCTTTTTTAATACACTTTTATTAGTTTCACACGTGGGTTTGTTTGTTAGTCAGTATGTATGTAACTCTGAATAAAAGATAAAGTTCACGTTCTCTACAAATGTAAAAGTAATAATATATTTAATACTATTATTAATACTGAAGGCTAAACTGTATTACATGCTGATGTATAAAAGTGTTTCAATAGTTCGTATGTAACTCTGAATAAAAGATAAAATTCACGTTATTTGGAAATATAAAAGAGCTATATTTAATACTATTATTAACACTAAAGGAAAACTATATTTCCTTTTGCTGTATTATAAGTGCATGTTAGTTTGATTAACTCTAAAAGCGTATTTTTTTTTTTAACTGTAATTTATTTATTTTTTTTAGTTAAAGACTATCACGTTTCCAGCCTAGGAAATTCGATTGTCATGCAACTGGACTGTTAGAGGGCTTCTTCCTATTATCCAAATAATAAGACAGTACAAAAATTACGCCAGAGCTACGTGAAACAGATATAAAACAAATTTATTTTTAAAAAAGTAATTTAAAAAAAAACGTTTATTTAAGTCTTGTAAATGAAAGCTTATTTTGATCTATTTGCAAAAAAACGTATTATAAGCAGATTTTTTGAAAAGGGGTACTTAAAAGCTAGAATATTTTAACATTATCAGTACCGAAATTTTCATGGAGCAGCAAAAAATAATGTCAAAAGCGGGATAACGTATGAAACGGACATCAATCGGGGTTTCAATGTATTTATTTATTTGACATCTCCTCTTTAGTATTTAACATTGAACTTCTTTTAATAGATTTGAGCAAAGATATAACACTAAGTTGCTTTTTCTTACTAGGTACCCGAGCACGAGCAGAACATCAACCCGATTTAAAGTGGAATTGTGGCACGGCTTCCGTTTTTACGAGCACCATTAAGGTGGAAGTCCGATTCAGCTCATCATACAGTTAAAAGGGCAGGCAGTCATTCACACAGATAAAGGACTAAGACAGAAGAAAAAGCACATCCATATATGAACCGGGATTCGAACCAGGAGCCTTCTCATTTCGGTCAGACTTCTCAGACCACTATTAGGCAAGATGGCCGACTTATATAGCACAAAGTAAAAGCACTTACTACAAATAAATACTGAAGATTTTTCAAAAATTTTTGAAGTTTTATCTTTGTATCTTAAGAAAATTTTCGAACAACAAAAATACACCATGGAAAAGTTGTACCACTTTTCAAGTGTTACCCGCTTCCCTTACACCTTTTTTTGGAAAAAAATGCAAAAAAAAAAGTTACATTTATTTTTTATTTGCTTTTTAAATACAAGGAATGAAACAAAAAAAATATGTAGATCTTAAGTTGAGTTTTTACTTTTTTATAGGTGTAAAATCATTTAGTTTCACCCGAGTTTTCTCGGGATAATAATTATCTGCGACTCATACGACCCCGAGATAACTCGAGATAATCAGGCAAGCGTTTAACACCTCTCTATAAACCATAAAAGTCAGTGTAATAGGAAATTTACTTCAACAATCTACAATAAATAAACAATTTTTGCTGTTTATATCTTTTGTTTTAAAAGTAAAGGTAGACTAAATTCCTTATAAGCCTCTCATTATTCTGTTGGAATTGAAATTGCAATTAATTACTATCGAAGCAAAAGCAGTCGTAAACAATTCTAAATCTTCAAAGCGCGTAAATGTGTTAAAATGGAAGTTTCCTACTTTAAGCATCGTGATTTTTTTTTCAGTAAACGAAACGCATGAGCAGTATTTAAAAGCAAAACAAAAAATTTCTCGGAAGCAGTTTGTTCAGGTAAAATAGAGTTGATTTCCATGTGCAAAAAATAATTTTAAAATTACATTCTCTTGCTAGAATAAGACACATTCAATTAAGATTCATTTCTTTGTTTATTTGCTTTGTTTGAGGATCATTTGAGAAAAAATTCTGCGAGTTTCTAATCTTGAGACAAAGAAGGAAGTAAATTTAATCATTGTTTAGGATTTTTAAAAATTATCTTGTTTAAAAGATGCGATTTCTTAGCAACAACAAAGCAAGATAGTTTATCTGTTTCATTGTTTTTTCATTCTTTTTAACAGGATATTGTTCCTATAGTTGCTTTAAAAGAAAACGTATTTGTTTATCGTAAGTTATGTGTATTTCGCTGGTTATCACAAGGTGAAGTAGCTCTAGATATAGTGATATAGTTTACTTATATAGGGTAAGTGCTCCAGTAGTCGGCCAGTCTCCAGTAGTCGGCCACAATGACATAAAACTCCTCATAAATAGTACATTTTTAATTCAAAATCAGATATGACGCATTCACACATTCATGCACCTATCCTCAATCATCAACCAGTGGCAGTTAAGTTTTGGGTACTTTTTTTGAATTAGTAATGAGTCAGTTCATTTTGAATGGTGATTCAAAATGCTTCAAAGTCATTTCATTTTGAATCCGCATTCAAAATGAAATGACTCATTACTAATTCAAAAAAAAAAAAGTTAACTGCCACTGGTTGATGATTGAGGAGAGATACATGCCGTCATCCAAGATTGGGATTCTGCTAATTTTTCAGCTAAGATGATTCTGTGGCCGTCTACTGGAGCATTAACTAGTGTTGACAACAGCTTGAATTTTACCATAATTTTTTTTAAATTTCTGGAACAAGTAGGTGGTTCACTATCAGAAAGGTTCATTCTAAAGTTTTACCTTGTTTTTGTTGCTGTATTGATAGCTAAAAGTTCTAGGTTAGCCAAGATCAACAAAAGATCTCTTAAATGGCCGACTACTGGTGCTTTTACCCTATACATAAAAGATAATTTTAGTGTGAATAAAAGGAGGACAATATGGAATGCCACTTACATTTCTATAAATAACTGATGATTGGCTGAAAATCCCCGAGTAACCAAAAAAGCACATAGCTTAAATGATACAGATAGAAATGGTATAACTGTCTGTAATGAACTTTCACTTGCAACAAAAAAACTATTGCTTATTTTATTGTTCCTGAAAAAAGATATTTTAATAAAAAATGTGAAATAAATTAATATGGAATAGCCCGGTGCACTACAATAGGTGGTTTTAACTACATAAAAGCTTCAAAAGTTCTTTTTTTTTTTTTTTTGGTTCTTTTTTTTATTACGGAACTTCTGGCTCTTTCTCTTTTGCATTATATCTCATTTCATCCTTAAACTTTTTGTTGCGATGGAGACTTGGCTGTTGTAGAAAAAATCCAGCTTTCTCGTCTCTATTTGACTTCTGCTTCTCTTTTTTATGGGGGGTTGGCTGTTGTAGAAGATTCAGCTTTCATAACTCTATTTGTATTCCGTTTATATTTTTGATATGGGTAGCAGGCTGCTATAGAAGAAGATATAGCTTTCTCTGACTATATTTTACTTCTGCTTCTCTTTTTAATATGGGAAGTAGGCTGCTGTAGAAGAAGATTCAGCTTTCCTGACTATATTTTACTTCTGCTTATCTTTATAATATGGGTAGCAGGCTGCTATAGAAGAAGATATAGCTTTCTCTGACTATATTTTACTTATGCTTCTCTTTTTAATATGGGAAGTAGGATGCTGTAGAAGAAGATTCAGCTTTCCTGACTATATTTTACTTCTGCTTATCTTTTTGATACGGGGAGTAGGCTGCTATAGAACTGCTTTCCTGACTCTATTTGGCTTCTGCTTCTCTTTTGCTATGAGGAGTTGCTGTTGTAGAAGAAGTTTCAGCTTTCCTGACTCTATATGTATTCTGCTTATTTTTTTATATAGGTTGTAGGCTGTTACAGAAGAAGATACAGCTTTCCTGACTGTATTTTATTTAATTTTTATATTATTGCTGCTGAATCTCTGAATTAACAAAAGCTTCAATTCAGAACAATGGACAACCCCTTAATATTTATATTACTGCTGCTGAACCTCTGAATTTGCGAAAGCTTCTATTCACAACAATGGACAGCGCCCTGGATGTTTATATTACTGATGCTGAACCTCTAAATTTATAAAAGCTTCTATTCACAATAATGGACAGTGTCCTTAATGTTTATATTATTGCTGCTGAATCTCTGAATTTACAAAAGCTTCGATTCATAACAATGGACAACCCCTTAATATTTATATTACTGCTGCTGAACCTCTGAATTTGCGAAAGCTTCTATTCACAACAATGGACAGCGCCCTGGATGTTTATATTACTGACGCTGAACCTCTAAATTTATAAAAGCTTCTATTCACAATAATGGACAGCGTCCTTAATGTTTATATTATTGCCGCTGAATCTCTGAAATTACAAAAGCTTCGATTCATAACAATGGACAACCCCTTAATATTTATATTACTGCTGATGAACCTCTGAATTTACGAAAGCTTCTATTCACAACAATGGACAGCGCCCTTGATGTTTATATTACTGATGCTGAACCTCTAAATTTATAAAAGCTTCTATTCACAATAATGGACAGCGTCCTTAATGTTGATATTATTGCCGCTGAATCTCTGAATTTACAATAGCTTCGATTCAGAACAATGGACAACCCCTTAATATTTATATTACTGCTGCTGAACCTCTGAATTTGCGAAAGCTTCTATTCACAACAATGGACAGCGCCCTTGATGTTTATATTACTGATGCTGAACCTCTGAATTTATAAAAGCTTCTATTCACAACAATGGACAGCGCCCTTAATATTAATATTACTGCTGCTCAATCTCTGAATTTACAAAAGCTTTGATTCATAACAATGGACAACCCTCTTAATACAAGAGAAACATTTACTCTATTACAGTGGCTTCTATACACTAGTGAGAGATTTCATGAAGCATATAGAAATATCACAACTCTTGAGAAATCCCTCGGAATCATGCTAATTACATTTTATTTTTCCAGTAGTTTAAATAATTGAAACTTTTGTGCTACTCTTTCTTTTCTGGAGTCACATTCATTTATTTATTTATTTTTTTTGCTTATAACACTTAGTTTAAATCTCATTAATTTCATGGAATATTTCAAATACCACAGCAATAGTTGTCATAAGTACCACATAAACGTTTTATTTTAAAAATAAAATGAATTACAAAAAATGAACTGTTGCTTTTACAGTATAATACTGGCAGCCGAGATTCCAGTTTGAAACTGTAAAATGAGCTCTAATAAACTGTAAAACTAGCAATTTAACAGTTTATTACAGTAAAATTAGCAATTTTTACAGTTTATTATTAAAAATTAGCTGTATTCTCCTGTAAAAACAACATTCATTTTTTTACAGTAAACGTTTCATTTTAAAAGTAAAATAGCTTCTCAGAAACAGTTAAATAAATACAAGAAACTAAGACTACGTTAAGATACTGCTCGGCACTCTGAAAGAAAACTTATAGCACATTTAATGCACTGCATACACAGAGTTTTAAGCTTTTGCTCTTAAACAGGCGATAGGCGACTAATAAAATATATTCCTATCCTATGTAGTGAAGAATATCCTTTTGAAATTTCCTGTACTAAAAATAAAAAACCATCTGCGTATTATATTCCAAGTGATATTTCCTTTTTCGAGCAAGTACGTGACAAAAGTACTTTAAAAGCTCAAGAAAAAATCACATTTCTTTCCAAAATTGATCTTGTTTTCATAACAAACATATCCTGAAGAGATGTTGGACTACTGAGCCCAGAAAGAAATTTTATTATACTTTCACTGCAGATTATTTTCTTTCCCGATACCGAAGTATTACTAATATATTGACCTGAAAACGAATATCAAAGGTAAATACGGGAGACATATTTTTCGCGATAAATGTATGTAAAGTAGGATTATGGGAAACGAATCCCTATCTTTTCTTTATCCTTTTACTCGACTTCTTCCCTGCAATCACATGAAATTGAAGGATTGTAATTTATATTTTATTGAGAAGCATTGTTAAAATTTTTATCTATATATATAAAAATGGATGGATGTATATATTTATATTTGTATGTTTGTATGTTTGTTCCTTATACAATCCACAGTTTTCGTCGGATTTTCATCAAACTTGGCACAGAAGCTCCTTGATGCTCTAGAATTCTCATACGCGGGGTTTAGAAGTTTTTAAAAAATCCAAAAAGCTCAAAATTCAATTTTTTTTCTCAAAATGGCTATTTTCTTTCAATTTTAAATAGAAAGAGTATTAAAGCCTTTAAGCATACAAATTGATAAAATTTAACACATTTAAATATGAGTATTTTCCAACAAAAATTACGATTAACAATGAATTATCAATTTAAAGCTAACCTGTTTCATTTTAGCGTGAAATAAGTTAAAAACAATTATAATTAGCTCTGTTGTATTAATAAGCACCCGGGCAACGCCGGTTCATAAGCTACTACTAAATAAAACAGTTGTTTAAAATGAAAAATCTTTCCCATCTTTATATATTTGACTTCTTGTATTTCAAGCCAGCTGTTTTATTTATTAATACTCTTCATTTCCATCAATCGACTTTAATTGTTCGATTTTCGTTACTCATTTTTACCATCACTATAACAATTCAACAGTTAAATATATACAGTGAACTCTCACTTATACGCCGAAGCAAGGGACCAACGGAAAAAGGCGCATAAGTGAGAGAGACGTAGAAGTGAGCAAGCCTATTTAAAGGACTAAGACGCAACTTAGGCTCTAATGAGTGAATGAATAAGAATGTTTCTATAGAAAAGGAACAGATTACTACGGTTTGGCAATTACTGTAACGTAACTACAATGATAAAGAGAAAACAAAATTTGAAGCATACATAATTACAAACTGTTCCCTTTAAAACGATGCATAACAGATAATTGTCCCTCTCCGAACTCTAGTTCATGCGGAAAAAATGCCTTCCGTGAGCAATAAAGGCGAAAGATTAAAGATGAAAGTGATGGAAAATGCTTATTTTTTAAGGAAAATAAATTAAATTTTTTACATTTTAATGAAAATTCGGCGCATAAGTGAAATATTTATCTTTAGAGCGACGCATAAGCGAATGATACTATCATTATTTTGTTATGAAATGTGCTGGGACTCGTAAAAATCGTCGTGTAAGTGAAAAAGGCGTATAAATGAGGCGGCGTATAAGTGAGAGTTCACTGTAACAGACAATTTGGGGTCTTTTATGTAGAATATTGTTTTAAGTTGCAAACAATGCACCTAACAGGTCAGTTTTTCCCCTTGTGAGGCTCAGTTATTGAATTAATCTTTATAAAATAGCATTTTGCATCTAAATGTTGCCAAACACGGTTAAAAAAAGGTTGGCATCATTCAAAAACATCAGCTTTTAGGAATAAATTAAGTAATCTTTAGTTAACCAAATCTTTATTTTTCAGAAATAAGAGACAAAATACCACGTTACGTGCATTTTTTTCTCCAACAAAGAAAAACATCACTGAATTATGTAAGTTTTTAATCATAAACATAAATTTGAAAATGCTAACTCAGACTGGAAAGAAAAAATTCATTCAGTTACGCATACATCTGATATTTGCTTCGGGAAAGATGAGACAGTCGACAGAATTTGGACATTTTTTTATTATTGATTTGAAAGTACAGGTTTATTATGTATGTCATGTATTCATATATATATAAGTATATATACCCTGTTAAAAAATTTCCTGAAATTTTACTGACGAGAAAACGAGAATTAAAAAGCAAAAGATAGGAACGCCAAGGATCGAAACCGGGACCCAATTTTTTCACTCTGCGTTACTATCCACTGAATACGGAAATAGAGTACCATCTGCATTCAGCAGTAAGTCACGTGATGATCAATTGGCGCTGTAATCGCAATTTTTTTTATCGGTACAATTTACTGTAAAAATTTTCTGTACTATAAACGCTACATTTTACAGCAACATTTACCATAAAAGCTTCCTAAATTTTTAACAGTGTAGGGTTCAGTGTTTTAAATACCTCACAAGTATGCTTTCATATAGGCAGTTCTGGTAATCTAAAAAAGAATTTTATTTGCTTGAAATGTAAATAATTGATTTTACAACTAATTTTTTTCCCTAGTGTTATTCTTGTGATACCCGATATTAGGAGCATCCTGTACAAACAAACAATTTCCCGGTTTTTGAGAAAATTAAAGTTTTAAACTGAAATTTTTGGTTTCAACTTTTAAGCCCAAATGATCTTATGTCTAGAATCCCTAACGCTCAATGTTTTGTAACCAAATTGTGTTAGTAGTAAGTTATAAAAACAAAGGTGCCCAGTAATCTGAGCTTTTACTACATCATTATATACCAGAACAGTTGCATGATGTCTGCTTCTCAGAGCTAATAAAAATCGATTAATATACAAGCTTTGTGCAGTCTGATTCAGCAAATATTTTCTAGTAATAAACCTAAAATTGAAGAAAGCACAAAAATCATTAACAGTTATATTCAATTGGGTGTTTATTCGGTTTTTTTTTTTTTTTTTGCTTTAGTAAGAATGCTTGATCTCTCTCTGCTTTCAACATTTGCATAAAAAATATTACTGTAGCATTTGTCAAAAAAAATCATCAAAATGAGTTCCTCTATAAAAGAACAAATGTGCAAGCTTCCTTCGAGCTTTCATCAGAACATTTGTTCTAAATACGTCATTTCCGTCCTTCTTTGTATGAATTATTAGCTTTAAGAGCAGTAAAATAGCCTTTTATCCCATTAACAGCTCATAAATGTCACTTATACTTCTCAAGTAAGCGTGATGTACGTAAATATATCGATACTTTAAAAAAAAAATACCGAAAGAGTCACTGCTAAGAAATTTCACGCAATCATAAATGTGTATACATATACGTATACATAAATGCGTGTACCTGAATGCATAAAAATGTATACTAGCTGTGCTCGCATGGAGATGCCCGTGCTATATATTTATAGCAGAAGTAATCAAAGTCCAAATCATCACTAATCCCCCATTGATTTCGTGCCAACTTTGTGCAGAGTTACACAACACTTTTCAAAATCAAAATCTTTCAACTACTTCAGTAATGCACCAAGGGGGTTGCAAAGAGCTATCTGCTCCTCCAAGATTTATTTTCGAAATTTAAAATTTTCAAGATATTTTTATGTATACTTTGAGCTCGTATTAGTAGATGGCCTAAATACCATTAAAATATTATCTAAAACTTACTTCAACAGTAATGTTAGCTCAAATATCTTAAATGAGGGCAACTCGTAGTTGAAGGGGCAAGTGGATAAAGGTGATATGTGACATTTGAATTTCGCCGATTCACACAAATTCAAATTAGTGTGTTCAATTGTGTTAACTCACAAACACAATTGAAGGGGCAAGCGAATAAATGTGATATGTGACATTTTTTTTTAAATTCTAGAAAAAGCTTTCAAAAAAAATTATTACCTTTTCACCTGCATCCATGGTAAAAAGTATGTTTTTCCAAAATTGTCACATATCACTTTTATCCAGTTGTTCTTATTTTCTCTCCCTTCCCCCTACTGGATTCAACACTGTATATGTCTGCAGGGCCGACGAGAAGCCATGTCATCCTAGTCAACAACTAGAGCCCAGCTTGAGTTTGGAGTAGTATAATTTTTATGAGATTTTTAGAGGAGGCGAAGCCCGGAGACCAAATTGACAAAAGGCCCGCCGTGGCTCTCGACGGCCCTATATATTTATACAATACACATATACATTTTTCTCCTTCAAAAAGCTCTGCGCTGAAAAAAATATATCGTTATAAAATTTTTGGACTGGACTATAATATCCCTAAGAACTCTTATCATGCTTTGCTGAAAATCAGTGTAGAAGTTTTGAGATTTTAAACTTATTCAGTGTCCCAAAGCTACGGCGATAATATGTAAATACTGGTCCTTAACAATATAAAAAAAATCTTAGCGTAAACAAGAATTTTCACCTGAATTAACAAAAGCTCTGTCATAACATTTCGTCTTCAATTACATCCCTTTTACCTTTATTATTTTTACTTCTATTTTTTCCCTTTCAAAACTATTTTCAAGACAAAAAAATCTTTCTCTTTTAATTCCGTTTCCTAAAACAGATAGCTCACCACTATAAGAAAACTTCTTTATTCTAGAGAATATTTGTTTTTGTTTATTGTTTCTTCTCAGTCTTTGCTTCTGAAGCATCAAAAGAAACCTGGTTTTGCTCTCTCAATCCTTTTACTTAAGTCAATACTCGGATACTTCAAATTTCTAAAGTAATTATTTCACAAAAACAATTAAAAAAACTGATGTCAGTTACTACGCTGACAACATTATTTTGTTTTATCCTCACTATATTAGAGACCAAACTTTTGAAGCTTAATTTTTTTAAAGGTTGTAAATGCTGCAAGAAAACGGTCTTAATGCTTGCATGATCCGTGCAGTAAAAACCAAAAAGTTTTATATATATATAGATGACAATACTATGTTTTGTATGTTTGTTACGTGATTTTTTTAAAACCTTTGGACAGTTTGTACTTACACATTATAAACGAACGATTCAAGACCCTTTTCAACATTTTCCCCATTATTTCGAAAGATTTTACGTAAAACGATTTCTACAAACGGTTAAAAAAGAAATATATTCAAATGAGTTTAACGTTAAACTCTTTAAGACATAAGAACAGTTAGAAACATTCCAGTATAGGAAAAAAGGTTAGGGCGAGTTCTGGTAAGTGCGTCCACGGGGTAAGTGCGTCCACTGGGAATTATGTGAACACTGTCCTGAAATGGCTCCTGCAACACATCGACTATGTTAGATAACTGTCTAATGATAATTTCAATAGGTAGAATTCAGACCTGGATTCAATAGATGAAACACAATCAGAGACAACTTAAATGTCTTCAAAAAAACTCTAAAGTAAAGATTGAGAAGGTTTTGTTTCATTTTCTCTTGTAGTCATACCAAGCAATTGAAGTCAAGAAATGCAAGTTGTTTCTTTTGAGTAATAGCTACTAATAACATACATGGGGTATTTTGATCAAATACTCTAACTAAAATTTGTTTATATGACGGTACGCACTTTCCCTTTCTTCAAAGTAAGGTGGGGGTAAGTGCGTACCATTATGATGGGGCAAGTGCGTACCACTATCATGAGGCATATGCGTACTATAATGCGGAGCAAGTGCGTAGCATTATGATGAGGCAAGTGTGTACCATTACGTGGAAAATCCGACTCTCGTAATTTACCTTTAATTTTGCTTATAACTCTTTTATAAGCCGATTATAAATCCGACGTCATTTCCATCAAGTATTTATATTTACATTGAATGCGGCATAAGATTTTAATTTTATTCATTACCTCTGAAATATATTGGCTTTTAAATATCAGTTAGTAAATTTTTCGTTGAAAATAGCGATCATAAGCTATACTTAATTTAAACCAGAATGACAAATGAAGCAATGAATTTAAGTGAAACACTAAATAAGAAACCAACCGATTCAAAAAACGAAGGTGGAGTAATGAATAAATTATATTTAAGAAAATTAAGAACACCTTGTGAAAAACTATTTCAATGTACAAGAAGAAAAATGTACAAGTATCATATCATGATCAATTATTTTCTTTTTTTTTTTTTTTTTTTTTGCTCTTTATTTTGTGTTTTTTCTTACTGCTGCTGATTCTAATAAGAAAAATGTTTTGAAACCGTATTTATTCAAAAAAAAAAAGAAAGAAAGAAAAAAAAAACGAATTGTTCACTCAGGTCACCTAACAATCTACCATACAAATAGAATTAAAGAAAATCACAGGGGTACGCACTTACAACAACGCTATTGGACGCACATGTCTCATCTTATATTTAAGAAGGGGTAATTGCGAACCCTGGCTTAAACACAGACTGATTAATGTATTAAACCAAAATAAACTATGTAGTGATTATTACTAAATAAAAACAACTTACATTTGCTCACTTAGTCTTATTAAAAGGACAGAGGAAGAATCACAGACACAACTCTCTCAATCTTCAAATCACAGTTGTTCGTAAGACACGTGGGATATCGCTGATTGCGTTTCATCCATGCAAGCAAGTGCTGATCTCTAGTATTAGGAATTATCCCAAGGCAACCACCTAACATATTTAATATATACCAGAAGTTTTTTCCTGCTCATATTCACATAATTTAAGGTGGTCGCACTTATCCCGCTAGGTAGGGAAAGTGCGTACCTTAGAATAGGTGTCGTAAACCAGGTCACAAAACCTATGCTTATGGTTTATTTGACATATTATATGCTTGAAAATCTTAGTAAAGGATCTGGAAAGAAAACTAAAAAAAAATTGTGAGTATACAAGATTTTTCCAAAGAGCAGCATCCTTGAGAACATGAACTTTGAAAAAAAGGGTACGCACTTACCAGAACTCACCCTATTAAATTCTGCTTTTTTTTTTTTTTTTTTTTTTTTTTTTTTTTTTTTTTTTTTTTTTTTTTTGACGAATTAGTCGCCTTTAGTTTAACACTGCATGCAAGGTTTTGGGGTTATTCAGGATATTCAGAAATTTAATGTTTTTTTTTCTATTCGTGAGACTTGTAAACTGAATAAAACTGTTTTGAAATGTTTTCTCATATCTGAATGATCTTTCTTTTGTTTAGTTTTTACATTGCAAAGTATAAAATGTAAAACATTGAAAAAATAATTTTTCTTCTAAATATTTGAAAAACATGTAAATGCATTTTGGAATTTCAAAAGAGAAAAAATTGCATAAATAATCTAAGTAGGTCTTTTTTGTAGCGTCAGCTGAGAACAAGTGTTAAAAAAACATTTTAAAAGCTATAAACAGCTAGAATAGTTCAAAAAACTATCTTATACACTTTTAAAAGCGTTTTTTGTTTTAAATTAGTGCACTTTAATATTAGCGTGTTTTTTTAACCCATCATTCTTACAGAAAATACACACTTATAAAACGATTTTAATGATAGATTTTAATTTTAAAAAGCATATCCTATGCATAAAACAATGAATCAGAAGTAAAACTAATTTATACGGTATCTAAAATACAATGTTTACAATCGCTGGATTTAGGACTTTCCGAATATTAGCTCTTCTACAAAGTTTAAATCAAAAATTAGATCTGTGCATTATCTGGCTTTTTTTATGCCTAGTTGCGAACCGAGTTAAGATCCCAAATGCAATGTTAGAAAATTCTTAGATTGATACTGTTAAACATAGGTTCTTTTGAAATCAAGCTAAATATTGTTCATATCATCAAGTTGAAAATTGTTTAGGTCATTAGTTTTGGGTTAAATTTGTCGCCAATGTGACGATAGCGATGCATTGCCAACTAGTTAAAAATTTTAGTTATCATTTCAATTTGCACTTCTCTTGATTACTATCATTTTCTGCTGAAATTTTAAGTTCATCTTGTTAAAACATGTGCAACTTAAACAATGGTTAAAGCTGAAATTATCAAAGTTCTTTAACTACATACAGTAGTTTAAAAAGTTATAAGAAGCATGAACTCACCTCATAACACAACACAGAGATGCCTTTGACAAAGTATATACTTCTGAAAGCAATGAGTTGTTGAAATTGGTTCGCCACCCAAAATGACCAAAGTGGCATTTTGGAACATCCGCTTTTAATAAGATAGGGAAGTACAAACTAGAGGATATACGAATCCTGCTCACGAAATTTCTACTTTCGACGGCTAACAGTGTTTTGAGGTGCCAGATACATATGCATATGCTCACGAACGCATGAAAAGATCACGATAATACTTGTTGAAATAAATATTCGGGGAGACAGTCAAAATCTGTTTTTCGGTTGCCCTTATGATCGTGCGTACCTATGTACCTTAAGATCCGACGGAAAGGATAGAAAACATTTCCTCACTATTGTTTGATCCGGAAAATTAAACTAAAAGATGACTGATTTTTTTTCTTTTTTTTTCTCGAATATAATATTCACTAGAGAGATTTTTGGTCAGTAAGTGCACCAAACATTAATAGAGATGCCAGAATACAAGGCGGCTAGATCTTGTGCGGTGTACATTGCGGGCTTCGCCCCTTTCTTTTCTTGCTCCCTATAGCGGGTTGGTGTAAACCACCCAAAGCGGTGTACTTTGGATGTTTCGCCCCTTCTTGCCGCCTGTGGAACTACATAAATTAAAGAGCAGTAAATCAATTTTTTACGGCGGCAGCGTCTATCTTAGTTCACTTTCGCTCGAACCAGGCCAAAGTCAACTGTTTCTCCGCAGCAGCTGAATTCTCTCTCGCTTGAAGCAGATAGAAAAGAATTGTTGGTAATCATCCCATCGAAATTCTCGGATTGAAGGAATGTCATTGAAGAGATTAAAGTCTCAACTAATGGTCTCCGCTTATAAGAGTTGTACGAAGATGAAAAGTGCCGATCGAGATCTCCGAAAGCATTAGGAATCTTTCGGCACCCCTTCCGAGCCTCAGTTCGTCGTCGTTCTCCAGAAGATGATGTTACAGACATACAGACAGACGCTCACAGATTTTAATCACATAAATACAGTAAATTCCCAAATATCCACGGTTTGGATTATCCACAGGTCTTTTCTCTCTCTCTCTCTTTTTTAACGGTGATGATTTACTGAATGTAGAAAAATACACCCATTTGCACTTTACAAGTTGTGCAAAATCTGCTTTTAAACAGGATAATACATTACTTAATGAAAAGATGCTGTTGAAAAAGCTTCAATCCCAAATTAAGAAGAGTTTTAAAATGAAAGAACAAAAGACAGCTAACCGACTTTTTAGTAAAAATTTAAGATGACTATGCACTAGTATTATAGTCATTAAATGTTTTGTTTTTTCTTTTAATTTATGAGTGTATCATTGTTTATTTTCAGCTTTTACATTACTTTTTAACATTCAGTGTTATTAGTTATAGCTATAACTTAAATGTACTTGTCAATGTTATTGATATTTTTTACCATTGTATACTCTAGTATTGTTTTTTACTTATTGTTCGGATTATCCGTGGTTACTTTACCACCCTATTTCGCAGATAATCGGGAGCTTACTGTACAAGGAAAAGATCATTTCATTAAAAATATTAAAATTACCACTGAATAACCGAACAGAAAAATTTGTATGAATTTCTGCAAATGCTAGTACAAGTTAAATCCGTATCCACCCGTTTAAAAATCAAAAAAAAAAAAAATCAGAAATACCTACCTTGTCTGTTCTCCTGAAAGAATGCTGCCGATTTAATTAAAAGAGTCAGTTAAATTTTCCCCAGTCGATTACAAATTAGCATGCCTAGTCGTATCATAGTTATTACCTTTACTTTAGGCAAAAAGAAATTCATCCGTAATTAAACTATTCCTTTGAGAGTTAGTTTACGTAAACTGAATTAAACAATTCGTACAATTCAGAAGGGAGCACAGATTTTTTTAATTGTTTTCTAAGCTTGCATGCTGGGTTCAGGAACGAATTTATAAACATAGTCACTACTACTACTCGTATTTTTGCAATATATTTTCCACTGCTGACGTAAATATTTTAACTGCATTAGAAACATGCTCCCCGGAGCTTAACTTTAATTTAAAATGTGAACTTGCTTACATACACTAGCATATATCAGTTGCACATATATCAGTTTTAAAGTGCAAAATGGGTCGTGAAGGTAGAAATGATAACGATTATCATTTTAGCAATGCAGTTTCAACTTATTATGTGGAACTGTATCTTCGTTCTCTTGAGCTTAAGTAGTTGCTTTGCCGTTAAAAGTACGTCACTCAGTTTGGTGACTTGTTCACTTTAT
Source organism: Uloborus plumipes (assembly GCA_038373865.1). NCBI lineage: Eukaryota > Metazoa > Arthropoda > Arachnida > Araneae > Uloboridae > Uloborus > Uloborus plumipes. The sequence goes on from JAXGGA010014686.1 coordinate 23,557, forward strand.
ACCTTGGCGACAATAGCCCAATCGCTTTAAATGCTTGGCGATATCTTCAAGTACAGAGCTATCATAAAGTCCAGAAATTATAGTTATTGAAAGTTGCCAACTACGAATTTTTCTCGAGAAAAATGACTGGCTTCTACTCTTAGCATTGAAAAGCTTTCAACTCCTACTTCCCATCCCTCACTCCGATTCATAGACTCCGACTCCGCAGAGATGACAGAAATGCAGGCTTGGAAAAAAAATGACCGACTCCTACTCTTAAAATTATAAAGCCCTCGCCTCCCAACTCCGACTCCGCAGCCTTGGTTTCTACTATGAAATAATAACTATTGAGATACCTTACTTTGGTTTTCATTATGAAGTTTCAATTCATATATTTTATTTTTGGCAACAGAAAAGAAAAACAAATTCGGAGTGTTTTTTTTTTTTAACATAAAAAAAGAGCACCGAACACTACTTTTTTCTCTGAGAAAAATATTTTTTTCTCAGTGATATAAAATTAAAAGCTCCTGTGATATAAAATTAAAAGTTCATTTGTTTAATAATTGATATAGCAGAAAGAATACTCTATTTTAGTTATAATTCAACTATAATTCCTTAAAAGTATGATATAAAAATAAGTGAAAAGAGAAAATGAGAACAATTTTGTTGCTTACAGAAACCAACAGAAATCTTACCAAAGTTTAAAAAAAGAAGAAGAAAGTTTTCTTTCCTAACTTCAAAAACAAAATAATACATTTTTCGAAATGAAAGACTTTAGAAAGAACGTTGCAATATCGCAATTTATGCGATATTTTTATAATTTACCGAGTTTTAATTCCTTAAAAACTGTGAAAATAAAAATAGACGATTTTTTGCAACAGTTAAATAACTCATCTTAATAAGTCTAGGAGTTTGGATTGCTACAAAAACAAATGCATTTTGAAAATTATTAAGGGAAAAAGAACGAAACAAAAAAAGGTATAAAAACGTAATCATAGTAACAACATGAGAAGTTACTTTCCGTTGTGATAAAATAATTCATTTCATCTTTATTTTCAAATTTTATTCTCGAGCTTAACCATTTTACAATCGTTCGGCTTGCTTTGCTCAAGGTAAGCCTTGAATTTCCGGGATTTTAAAAAACAATTATTACAGATCTTCTAATGTTCGTAAAAACTTCTAACTGATATCATTTTTAGCAGAAAATTTAAGCTTTCAAATGACATAAGACTTGAAAATGTGTATAAAAAAATTTCTTTGAATTTGTATGAAAAATAAGCTAAGACTTAGAATAGAAAAAGAACGAAATAGAATTTTCGAAAAACGCTTCGAGAAGCACACACCCGTGCTATGAACTAATTTGTGCCAAATTTTAAGAAAATCGATAGAATAGTTTTGGCGTTACGCGGGTCACAGGCAGAGAGACAGACCCACCTTCAGCTTTATTATTAGTAGAGAAGAGATAGAGAAGAGAAGATCTATTAATTTTCTGAAGTGTATTTATTTATTTTTAATTTATCTTGATACCAACGTATACCGCGATGCAAAAGTTTAGACAAAATGCAAATATATGAATAAAAAGAAAACTATTCAGCGAAATGTTTTCAAATTTCTACTGCAGGTACACAATATGGTCCCAAATACGTGTCTGGAGTTTTGAAGAATATAACCGAAACGAAAACTGGAAATTACAAAAGACATTTTTTTTCACTGCTGCAAAAGTTTAGACAAAAGTCAGATTTTATGCAAATATCCCTTGAAATGTGATTGGTAAAGGTAAGCCGAATTTTAGTCGGTTATTAGTCGAATATAAAGTTCAGAGATTGCTGAATGAATAATAAAAATCCCAAAAGCTCTGTAAATCAAGTGAAGATGAGAAAGTTTCGAAACCGAAATTTGAAAATGATCCTACTTTATTAATGTTTTTTCTTTTAAATCGGCTCTAGTATAGTAGTACATCGTTTTTTACTTTGTGGAGAGCAAATTCAGGCATGCGTATCGATCAAAAAATCCAAGAAAAATTATATTTCTTAAGGATGAAGAAATTGAAGAAACGGTTCGAACTGACGATTCGCCCCTTAATCCCACAAAACTTCAACCTGGGTCAAAAACAGCACGTGACAGCATAAGTAGATGAACAACTGAATCGGAATGCATAAAAAAAACAAAGAATTGTGCTTGAGCCTTTTCGGAAAGAGTGTTCCAAATAAGCAAGAATTTAATGGTAAAAACAGCGCAGCACATGATCACTGGACCTTTTCTCAAGTCCCGCTAATAGAATTATAATCCATCTAGGCCATCCCAATTTAAATAATTTTCATCAGAGAAAGTAACATTCATTTTTTAGTCACGATGACACATATGCTGCGTTTCCCATTAAAATCTGACTTATTTGGAACACTGTCCGAAAAGGCTCAAGTATAATTCTTTGTTTTTTTTATGCATTCCGATTCAGTTGTTCATCTACTTATGCTGTCGCGTGCTGTTTTTGACCCAGGTTGAAGTTTTGTAGGAATAAGAGGCGAATCGTCAGTTCGAACCGTTTCTTCAATTCCTTCATCCTTAAGAAATATAATTTTTCTTGGATTTTTTGATCGATACGCATGTCTGAATTTGCTCTCCACGAAGTAAAAAACAATGTACTACCATACTAGAGTCGATTTAAAAGACAAAAAATTAATAAAGTAGGGTCATTTTCAAATTTCGGCTTCGAAACTTTCTCATCTTCTTTACACGCGATTTTCAGAGCTTTTGGGATTTTTATTATTCATACAGCAATCTCTGAACTTTATATTCGACTAATAAAGTCCCGCCTTACTTCCACCAATCACATTTCAAGGGATATTTGCATAAAATCTGACTTTTGTCTAAACTTTTGCAGCAGTGAATAAAAAGGTCTTTTGTAATTTCCGATTTTCGTTTCGGTTATATTTTTCAAAACTCCAGACACGTATTTGGGACCATATTGTGTACCTGTAGTAGAAATTTGAAAGCATTTCGCTGAACAGTTTTCTTTTTATTCATATATTTGTATTTTGTTTAAACTTTTGCATCGCAGTGTATTTGAAATGAAAAAGGCGCTTTATTTCTACCCAAAAGAAAGAGATGGAAACGAATTTATTATTTTCGGTAAAATTTATTTATTATGCTTTATATTTTATTTATTTATTTTATTTAATATACACATATTTAATTATTTATCGAAATCAATTAAAGATTTTTCAATTAAACAAATACTAGCTGCATTGTTTAAAAGGTGCTAATGAAAATGTTATTTTATTGGTTGATTAAATTATTTTTTACGTATTTTTTTTATCAGATAAGAGAAGCATATTTTGTCTTTTAGTTGAAATCAGCTTTAAATGCTAAAAAAGTATGTCTAACACAATTTGCAGTCTTAGCTAATTGAGGAGCATTGACTAAATACTAGAAAGCATGCTAGTTTAGCTCTTTAGAGAACTTCTTGTTTAATGTTAATTTCTAACTAAACATGTCACATATTTTTTTGCATTGAGGTTCATTGTTATTTCTACCATTTTAAGCTGAAACAAATATTAAATAATAATTAGCTGTGTGATCTGCTCTCACTGTAAAACATAATATTTCCAAAGATTATTTTTCACTTTTTGTTACAAGAATTTTTTTTTAACTACAGTTTTATTTCTCAAAACTTTTAAAGCATTTCGATAAACTTTAATTTTTCTTTTCATTCAAATTGTCCAATGTTTTTATTTGCATAAAATTTCATGAATACATTAATACAAACCATCTAGGTTGGAGGTTTTTCTCTGATTTCGTAGATATTGGAATCAGAGGTAATAAAACTCTGTGATTTAGGTATTAAAAGTATGAGTAACTAAAATTTTTCTTCTATTCCACATTGATTTTATTGTGAAATGTGAGGTAAATGGAACAGAAAACCGTTTCCCTTATTCTAGCAGAAATTGTTTTTCTCTGAACGGTTAGTGGCAGAAAACTTTATCTCCATTACTTTCATGATAAACAGATACTTTATCGATTTTTACATTGAAATTGTGACAGGAATTGATTTCCTGAGAATTATTCTGTGCATTTAAAATAAACATTTTATACGCTTTTACACGTACTCAAATGTCACAATATGGCTTCTCCTGGAAAGTTTTGTACATATTTTGGCGGTAAATAATGCAGAACATTTGTAGAAAATACGACAATTTATTTGTGGATAATTAAAGCTATACACATATTTTATAAGAAAAAAAATAATATTTGTTCAATAAAAAATTTTGAAAAATAATTTGCAGTTTTTGTTGCACATTAATTTCTGTCTGGGCACTTTTTTTCATTTCAAAATACCAAAAAATCTGAAGCAGAACCATAAAAGTTCTCTCAAATTTTTAAACATAGTTACAAATATCATCTAAATTATTTTTACTGTTATATAGCAAAAGTGGCAATTTGTTAGGGTGTTATTAATTTTTGAGAATGAAATAGAGCTTAGGTGCTCAATTCACTGTTCGGTCAACTCTAATAAATACAGAAGAAAGCAAAAATATAAGAAAAAGTTTCAAAAATATTTAAATGCATCGATTGTAGAAACGGATGGTAAAGAATAATATTTCATACTTTTTAAAACCTCTTTAAAACGAACGCAAATGGATCTTTAAAATCAATTCATTCTAACCGTAGTTTGTCTTATTTGAACAACAATTAATACAAACTATAGGACGGGGATCGTCGTCAATATAGTTGTTCGTCTTAGCAGTAATTTGTTTTAACGTGTTCGAATTAATGAAATGTTCAACTGTATTGCTAAGACCAGTAGAACCCCAATCTTCGACTGGCGAAGCTGATCCACGTGACCCGGTTTTGTTTCTGTTTTTTTTTTTTTTTTATTTATTTATTTATTTTTTTTGTAATATTACACATCGAAAAGTACATTTAATGACATGTCACAAAATTTGAAGACAAATATTCCGAAAGTTGTTTATAAAAAACAGATGCATTTTAAAATAAAACAATCATTTCTTCCTTTTTTCATATTTTCCTATGTATTTAGAAAATTGTTAAACATTTTGAAATTTTATATGGATTCTGGCCTAGGAAAATCCTTTTAAAATAAATGGCAGCCCTCAAGTAGGAAAAGATTAAGCACCACTGGCTAATACAAATATATCGATGTAACTACTTCTTCTGTGGTCCTACTTAAATACCACGATATCGATGGTCTATCGATTCAAGCTATCTCATCTGTTTTTATGCTATAAATGTATTTTTCCATTTATTAATCTTACCTGATTTTTAAATTTTTGAGTTAAGCATTTGTCATAGTTTGTAGAAATTAAAAAAAGTAAATTATATTTCTTTCACTAACTTAAACTGAAAATTCCTCCAACCTAATATGTTTTCTTAAGAACATTTTATTTTACTCCAATGAATTGGAGGCTTCCCACTGAACTGAAAGAATGATTTTTCTCTCCTTTATTTTCAAGGATCTCAAAATGGTACAGGCGTCATTGACAAACTGAGGCGATAAAATCCAAGCACACCGACAAAGTGGTTTTTAACGCTATCTACAGAAAACTGCCGAGGTAGAGTGAAATTTTTATGTAACAATACATTTCTTGCCTCGGAATTTTCCAACACAACTTGGTCTTAGCAGGAAATGATACAAAAGACCTTGTAATATACTGTCGAATAGAATGTGGCGAGAAAATTATTAGACGATATTTTATGCAGTTCAATTCATTGGTCTGTCCTCTCACTCTTTACTTTCTTTTCAGAAAATCATTCAGGAAAAAAAAATTTTCAAACACGATCATATATCATTAAGTGTTCAGTGAAAGTATTTACTTATAACGGAATATTCAACTTTCAATTGTGTTGCTGTTGTTTTTGAAAGCACTCGGGTAGACACATCTACCCGATTTAAGGTGGAATAAGTACGGCTTCCGTTTTTACGAGCACCATTAAGTTGGAAGTCCGAATTAGCTCAAAGTGCTCTGTTCTTTTGATCCAGAAAAAGTGCCGAGCAAACCCCTGATCTAGTACCCCCAGAGTTTCACTTTTAGGAGTTTATGACCACGACCCTTATTTTACGTCGCCCAGTCACCATTAGTAACGACGGTGGATCTTTGATCAGCAGGGATCGAACCCTGGGCTCTCCGGTTACGAGTCCGACGCGTTACCGATCGGGCCCAGCTTCTAATTGTTGTTTTAAGCAGCTGAAGTTGTTATCAGGCAATTTACAATTTCAGCTGATAGCCTTTTTTACTTAGCAATCCCTGTCATTAGGGTAATTCAGGATAACGCACCAGCCGTATTGAATGCCAAAGTAAATAAATTTCATAACTGCACCCACACATATTCTCGTATTTTTCGTTGAAAAAATTTGGCGGCATTAGGTAATTCCTTGCCAAAAATTATTATAACTTGGCGATATCTTAAATTTCTCGCCAATACCTTAAAGAGCTATACTGCCATGCGAAGCGCAAAAGTGGTATCTGCAGTTGGGCTCAAACTGAGATATAATTCTTTAAAGTTCTGCGTAACCATGTATTTGATTCAGATGAAACTTTTTCAGAAATTTTTGAAAAATATTTCCCGTTCTCAAACGACTATATAATTTTGTATTATGTAAAATACGTCACGTAGAGCCACTTGGTGGTGATAACTCAATTTTGTTAAAAAGTGTAGATACGACTTTTGTGCTTAGCACGGCAGTATAGCGTCAAATGGTACGCAACAGGCAAAGTCAACATACAGGTAAAGTTTCAAGAACTACGGTAATTTCAGTAAAAATTAATAGAATAAACGCCAAGTTTATCGAGGTGACACAAAATTAAGCAAATAAGAATGTAATAAGTGCAAAATAGAACATAAAAATAATTACTATTTACAAAATTTGTAACAACATATGCATATGCACATGTTCCCTTCGCGTGTAATTCAATTAGATCAAATAAAGTTGACAGAAGAATTATTACAATCTGCTTACAAAACAGACCAAAAATGTTTCACGTTTCAAAAATTCTACCATAGTAAATGTATTACTACTTGAAGAAAGCGTGTTAGATTAATGTTCTGCAGTGAGCACGGAGCAGAAAAGAATTAGAGTTGAAAAGCTTCCATCCTCATTAAGTTTTAAACAGGAGAAACACATTTTTGATGTCTTTTTAAATCTATTCGTTTGTCATGGCAACCGAAGAGGCAAAAGGTTATTTCTTGAGAAAAGGGGGAAATAAAGAAGTTTATTTGTTTTCGAATCACATTTGTTTATTGCTTCGAAATCGATTTAAGAGTTTGTAGAAAAACTGTTTGATATTTTCGTCGAACTAAATAATAAAGCTGAGTAAAGAAAAGCGAACGGAAATAAAGCAAATTAGTTAATAAGATTAAAACTAAAAATAAGGGAACAATAGCTTGCGGATTGATAAATGCTCCCTTGCCCTCCTTTCTCCCAATATGTTCTTTGAAAACATGTTTTGCTCGTTTTAAAAGGAATTGAGCAATATTACCTGAGCGAAATCTTACACTTCGCTAAATAAAAACAAACAAGTTCATTGAATTTCTCGCAAAATGATTGTCGAATACATTCATATTACACTAGTTTATGGCAAAACTACAAATAATTATTTAAAAAATGCACTTTACGGTGTGTACGGTATTTGCATTGTAGATTCCCATACACACAGAAATTCCTCCTCAAATATCACAAAATTTGTGACTTCGTAAAAAATGCTTCGATTCAAGTTTTCGTCGAATCGTACCCATCCGACATTTGAAACGAAGTTTCTACCTCATAATAGAAATGCAAAGTAAAAAAT